>VMDO01010288.1:24251-72588 GCA_007922755.1 Pedetes capensis | reverse complement strand
TTTCTTTCTTGGTCTAGTGTATTTCACTTAAAATGATGGTATCTAGTTCCTTCCAACTTTCCAGCAAATGTCATAATTTTGTCCTTCTTTGTGTCTGAATAAAACTCCATTATATATATATATATATATACATATATATATATATGTATATATATGTATATATATATATGTATATATATGTATATATATGTATATATATGACAATTTCCTTATCCACTCATCTGTTTATGGACACGTGGGTTGATTTAATATCTTAGCTATTGTGAATAGCAGTGCAATAAATATAGATAAGCAGGTATCTCTATAACAGTTGATTTATATTCTTTCAAGTATATACACAGGAGTGGCATAGCTCAATCACATATTAGTTCTATTTTCAGTTTTTTGAGGAACTTCCATACTGACTTTCATAGTGAATGCAACAAATTGCATTCCAACCAGCAGTGTACTACGTTCTTTCTCCTCTCATCCTCTTCAGCATTTTTTTTTCTGATGCTAGCCATTCTGACTGGGGAAAGATGATATCTCATTGTAGTTCTGATTTTCATTTCCTTGATAGCTAAGGTTCTTGAACAATTTTTCATATGATTTTTGGCCATTCTTTTTTGTTTTTGTTTTCGTTTTTTTGAGAATTCTCTGTTCAGTTTATTTGCCCATTTTTTATTGGATAATTTGCTTCTTTGGTGTTTAAATTTTTGAGCTCTTTATATACTCAATATAGCAATTCCCTGTCTGATGTATAGCTGGCAAAATTTTTCTCCATTCTATAAGCTGTCTCTTCACTCTGATAATTGTCTTCTTTGCTGTGTAAACACCTTTAGTTTCATCCAATCTAATTTATCACTCCTTGCTATTGTTTCCTTCACTATTTGGGATCCCATTCAGAAAGTCCTTGTCTATGTCTATGTCTTGAAGTGTTCTCCCTATGTTTTCCTCTTCTTGTTGTTGTTAGGTGCTGTCAAGTCGGTATCCGACTCATAGACACATAGCGACCCTGTATACAACAGGTGAAACACTGTTGTCAGTGCTTCTCTGCTGTTCATAGGGTTTTCAAGGGCAGATTGATTTTTGGGAGGGGGTTGCCAGGTCCTTCTCCCAAGCCTACAGCTTCTGGTGTTCCCAGGTGGTCTCCCATCCAGGTACTAACCAGGCCTCACCCTGCTTAGCCTCCGAGGTCTGATGGGATTGGATGCCACAGGGCTACCACTGCAGGCCATGTTTTCTTCTAGCAGTGTTGAAATATGTTTTCCGCTACCAGTGTCAAAGTCTTACATGAAAGTCTTTGATCCATTTTGAAATGATTTTGTGTACAAAGTGAGAGAGAGAGATGTAGTTTCAGTCATCTACATGAGGATAACCAATTCTCCCAGCACTATTTACTAAAGAGGCTGTCTTTTCTCCAACTTATATTTTTGGCAACTTTCTTGAACATCAGGTAGCTGTAGCTGCATGGGTTTTTTTCTGGATTCTCTATTCTGTTTCATTGGTCTACATACTTTTTTTGTGCCAGTTCCATGTAGTTTTTGCTACTGTGGCTCTGTCATATAACTTGAATTCAGATATTGTGATACTCTCTGCATTGCCCCTTATACTCAGAATTGCTTTAGCGATTTGGGGTCTTTTTTACTTTTATATGAATTTTAACATTAATTTTACTATTTTTGTGAAGAATGTCCCTAGAATTTGATTACATTGACTCTGTAGATTGTTTTTCGGTAATATAGCCATTTTCATAATATTAATTCTTGTGATTCATGTGTGTAGATTGTCTGTCCATCTTTTGATGCCTTTTTCTATTCCTTTCTTTAGAGTAATATACTTTTAAAACACTTCTTTTTTAAAAAAAATTATACCTGTTAGTGGGGTATAGAGTAGTAAATCACTTGATATATCTATTGTGCTACTATTAAATCAGTTTTGCTTACACATCCATCATCTTATATATTTTACAGAACAGAATAAACAAAGAAAAGAAAAGAAAAGATTAGGAATCTTAACATGTAATAATAACAGTATTATGCAACCATGAGTTTTGAATCTTGTATTTTGTTTTTCCTTTCCCTCTTTATCCCCTACATTGTTTCCCTTCCTCCTTCTTTTTCAAATACCCCCACCCAACAGTCCCCTCCTCCCTACTATCATGTCCACTTGTATTTTCACTCATAGATAAGTATTATTTTTCATTTACATATGAATTTGTAATTTTTTTCCTTTCAGGTAGAGTTATCTCCCACATATGAGTTAGAACATATGGTATTTCTTTTTTCAATTCTGGGTTATTGTTGTTGTTAGGTGTTGTTGAGTTGGTATCCAACTCATAGCGACCCTCATAGGGGTTTCAATGGCTGGGTGCTTCGGGATTGCCTTGGGAGTGGATTGCCAGGCCCTTCTCCCATTTTTATGGTGCTGGGAATTGAACTTGGGGCCTCAGAGACTGCAGTGCAGCGCTCGACCCACTGAGCTAAATCCCAGCCCAATTCTGGGTTAATTTACTTAAAAATGATGGTCTCAAGTTCCATCTATTTTGCCTCAAATGACATCATTTCATTCTTCTTTACTGCTCAGTAGTATTACATTCTGTATATATCCTATAATTTTTTAAACTCCATCTTCTGTTGATGTGCATCTTAGTTGATTCCACATCCTTGCAATTGTGAAGAGTGCTGCATTAAATATGAAAGTGCAGGTGTCCCTGTATTTGTTATTATTTGTTTTGTTAATCGTGGCCACTCTCTTCTACAGTGAGATGGACTCTCAGTTGTTTTGATTTGCATTTCTCTAATAGCTAGGGAGATTGAGCAATTTCCATGTGTTTATTGGACATTTGCCTTTCTTCTTTTGAGATCTGTCTATTCAGTTGCATTGCTCACTTATTTATTGGAATACTTGTTATTTTGGTGTTTAAGTTCTTTGTACATTCTAGAAATTAGTCCTCTGTCAGATGTGTAGCATGCAGAGAATTTTTCCCATTCTTTGGGCTCTTCTTTTACTCTATTAATTGTTTCCTTTGCTGTAAAGATTTTAGTTTTACATAATCCCATTTGTCAATTCATGGTACAATTTCCTGGGAAATTGGATCTTGTTAATGATGTACTTGTCTATGTCTATGAGTTGGACTATGTCCCTTAACTTTTCTTCTAGTAGTTTCAAGTCTTCTGTTTTTATATTGAAGTCTGTAACCTACCCTGAACACACATTACCCTCACACACATTAATATATACAGGTCTATTTTCATGCTTCTACATATGGATATCATTTTCTCAGAACAACTTGTTGACGAGGCTATTTTTCCTCCAATACATGCCTTTAACACCTTTGTCAAAATTCAGGTGGCTGTAGTTGACTGAATATATCTCTGAGTCTATTATTCCACTCTATTGATCTTCCTGCCTGTTTCTGTGACAGTACCAAGCTGTTTTTGCCACTATGGCCTTGCATTAGGGTTTGAAGTCAGGTATTGTGATACCTCCTGCACTGTTTTTGCTGCTTAGGATTATTTTAGGTATACATGATCTTTTGTACTTCCATGTATATTTTTGGATTGTTTTTTTCTATCTGTAGAATTATACCATTATAATTTTGATGAGGATTGCATTGAATCTGTAGTTAGCTTTTGGTAGCATTGCCACTATCACAATATTAATTCTTCCAATCCATGAGGAAGGGAGTTATTTCCATCTTCTAGTATCTTCTACTATTTCTTTCTTTAGTGTTTTAAAGTTAACATTGTAGAAATATAGGGACTTTGGTTAGAGTGATTCTTAAAGAGATCAATGAAATAGAGATATAAAAGAACAACACAAAAATTAATGAAACTAAGAATTATTTCTTTGAAAAGATTAATAAAATTGACATTGTCTTAGACACACTCACCAAAAGAAAGAACCAAAAGACACAAATTAATAAAATCAGAGATGAAAAGGGGCAATAACAACTAATACTAATGAAATACAGAAGATTAGCAGAGACTACTTTGAGAAATTGTACTCCTCAAAAAAATAAAAATTACAGAATAAATAGATTTGTTAACACTTATGACTTACCAAAACTAAATCCTGAAGACATAAGCAAATTAAGCAGACCTATAGGAAACAAGCCTGCAGCGGTAGCCCTGTGGCATCCGATCACGTCAGATCTTGGAAGCTAAGCAGGGTCGGGCCTGGTTAGTACCTGGATGGGAGACCACCTGGGAACACCAGAAGCTGTAGGCTTGGGAGAAGGACCTGGCAACCCCCTCCCAAAAATCAATCTGCAATTGAAAACCCTATGAACAGCAGAGAAGCACTGACAATAGTGTTTCCCCTGTTGTACAGAGGGTCGCTATGAGTCGGATACCGACTCGACAGCACCTAACAACAACAACAACAACAACATATGAAACAAAGGAATAGTTGTTCTTAGGTGCTGTCCCGTCAGTGTCCAACTCATAGCCACCCTATGTACAACAGACAAAGCACTATTGTCACGGCTTCTCTGCTATTCATAGGGTTTTCAATGGCTGATTATTTTTGAGAGTGGGTTGCCAGGTTCTTCTTCCAAGCCTACAGAACCTAGTGTTCCTAGGCAGTCTCCTATCCAGGTATGAACCAGGCCCCACCCTACTTGCTTCTGAGATCAGCTGGTATCAGATGCCACTGTGGTACAGAGCCAGGCTAATAACATAGAGGCAGCAATAAAAATCCTCTCAAAAGGAATGCCTAGGTCCTGATGGATTTACCTTTGAATTCTATCAGATCTTTAAAGAAGAATTAATACCTATCCTTCGCATATTATCTCATGAAATAGAAAGGAAAGATATACTTCCAAATTAATTCTACAAAGCCAGCATCATTCTCATACACAAACCAGATAAGGATTCTACAAAAAGAGAACTATAGTACAATTTCCCAGATGAACATTGATTAAAAAATCCTCAATAAAATTCTTGCAAACTGAATACAGCAACACATAAAAAAGGCCATACACCACAATCATGTGGGCTTCATTCCATAAATGCAAGGCCGGTTCACATATATAAATCAATTTATGTATATTCAACATATCAAAAGACTTACAGACAGAAATCATATGATCACCTCAACTGATGCTGAGAAGCCCTTCCACAAAGTTCAACATCACTTCATGATAAAAGTCCTGAAGAAATTGAGTATGGAAGAAACATATCTCAACATCCTAAATGCGATATATGACAAACGAATAACCAGCATTACACTAAACAGGGAAAAATTGAAAGCATTCCTTCTTGGATCAGAAACAAGACAAGGATGTCCACTCTCTCCTCTGTTTTCCAATATTGACATTGAACTCCTAGCCAGAATAATCAGGAAAGAGAAAGAAATGAAAGAATATTAATAGAGAAAAAAGAGCTCATACTATCCCTATTTGCAGATGACACGATCCTATACCTAAAAGATTTTAAAAATTTCACTAGAAAACTTACAGCTAATTATCTCCTTCATTAAAGTAGTGGGATACCAAATTAACACTCAAAAAACAGAAGCTTTCCTTTACACCAATAGCATACAGGAAGAGAAGGACATCAAGACAACAATCCCATTCAAACCAACCCACTAAAATATTACATAAAATACTTCTTAAAAAGAACAAACTTGACAGGCCAGACATAACTCAGTAACCTGGAAATTTTAAAAAAATACAGATTCCTCTGTACCATCCATAGGAAATTTCTGTGGCATGGACAAAAATTGTGGGATTTTGCTGTCGTTGTTTGTTGGTTGGTTTTTGTGGTGCTGAGAGGCTGAATCCAGGGCCTTGCACATATTTGCATGTGCTGTACAACTGAGCTGCACCCCCCAGCACCATTTTTATTTTTTTATCTTGAAACAGGGTCTCACTAAATTATACAGGATTCTTCTGGCCTAAAACCCATGATATGCTTGCCTCCACTTACCAAGTTATTGGGGTTGCCAGCATATGCCATTGCACTGGCTGGCAAAATTGTGTGTTTTTAGGAGAACTAAACATGATTCTAGCAGCCTATTGAAGAGTGAACAGCAATTGAATTTCATTTATAATTTCAGTTGGTATTTATGGAGATAAGAAATAACATATGCACTTTATCAATGAGCAAACTAAAGCATCTGGTAATGTGATGCTGTGCCTAGAGTGGGGCTCAACTTTAGTTTAACATGGATCTAGATTTATAAAATGAACTTGGGTCTTCTGGGTACTAGTCCAGGATTTGTTCATTATTCACTTTGGAAAAATGAGAATGATAGTTACTAACATATTAGTTGTTGTTGTTGGGTGCCATCAAGTCATGTTCAACTCACAGTGACCTTATATACTATATATATATATATATATATATATATATATATATATATATATATATATATATGAAACCCTTCCTGATTCTGTGCCAGGCACACAATCTTTTTTATGTTTAAACCTATTGTTGCAGACACTGTGTCAATCCATTTTGTTGAGGGTCTTCCTTTTTTCCTTGACCTACCATTCTGCCAAACAGAAAGCCCTTCTGCAGGGATTGGTCTCTCCTGACAACATGTCCAAAATACATAAGATGCAATCCAGCTATCCTTTCTTCCAGGGAGCACTCTCGTTGCACTTCCTATAGAATGGATCAAATCTCAAGACTCACAGAAAATTTTGAGTTATGTAACTGATATTCAACTGTGGATAGAAAAGGAGCTTAGGTTTACAGGACTGGGAGACTTCACAAGAAATATTGGAATTAGGTATAAACATTTGAAAGTTGACAGCACAGAGAAAGTATCTAAAATCATTGTTGTTGTTGTTGTTGTTGTGTGCTGTCGAGTCAGTATCCAACTCATAGTGACCCTCATAGGGTTTTCAATGGCTGACTGTTTCAGGATTGCCTTGGGAGTGGATTGCCAGGCCCTTCTCCCATTTTTGCGGTGCTGGGAGTTGAGCTCGGGACCTCAGAGACTGCAGCACAGTGCTCTACTAACTGAGCTAAATCCCAGCCCTATGGGAACATAAAATATAATCATGCACATAGTTAGGTGAAAAGAACAAGGATTGATCCAAAGACTAAGCCCTGGGGTACTCAAATTATATTGGTGGGCACAAAAATGAGGATCCAGAAGAGAAGACTGAAAGAAAAGATCAATGAGACAAGTGGAAAACAAAGGGAAAGCAATGCTCCAGAATCCAAAGAGAAAGCTATTATATTAAGAAACAGTAATCTATGTTTAGATAATAGAGTAAGACAAAGACTGAGAAATCATTATTGCATTTGGCAAAGTGGAGGCCATTGGAAAACTTGACAAGAATAATTGCAGTGAATTTGGGTGAAAAAAATTTGTCTAGTGGTTTAAGAAAAGTCATGAAGAAGCAAGAAAAGCACTTAGAGTAAAAACTCTCCTGAGCTGATCGTGTAGCTCTGTGTTAGAACATTTGCCTACCATGTGAAGCTCTGAGTTTGACCTACAGCAACAAGAAGAAAAAAGTCTCTTTTAAGGCAGCTTAAATTTTAGGGGAAATGGGGAATTCAGCCATAACTGGATAAGATTTGATGACAAGGAAGTCTGTTTTCTCTTTTTGTTTTTTCTTCTATTAGAAAAAAAAGTCATACAGCATATCTATATGTTAACAAGGATGGTTCTAGAGAGAAGAAAAATTGACAATGAGGAAATGATGTTATGGTGTGCTTGAATGTATAGAATAAGAAGAGTTGGCTTAAGAACACAGATGGATCATTTTCCAGTAATTGAAAATAGAAGAGTATATGAATAGAAGCAAGTATGTGGGTTGTTGTTGTTAAGTGCCTTCCAGTAGAGCAACCCTCACAGGATTTTCAATGGCTGACTGTTTCAGGGTTGCCCCGGGAGTGGATTGCCATGCCCTTCTCCCATTTTTGTGATGCTGGGAATTGAACTCACGACCTCAGAGACTGCAGAGCAGTGCTCTACCAACTGAGCTAAATCCCCACCCCAAGTATGTGGGTAGTTTGGGGAGAGATTCTTTTTCTCATATTCCATTGTATTTCTAGAACTCAAATTCATGATCATACCCCAGTCACATCATATAATTAACCCCATTAAATGATCATGAGAGTAATTTCCAATAACACTCAGGTAATTAGAGACATATTTAGGACCAGAAATTAAGTCTTCTGATGACTGCATCTATGATATTTAGTTCATTTGCACATTTATTATATAAATGCTTTTTAAACCCAATTGGCTAAGAATGTTTTTTGAAACTGGCTATCATTAATAAATATTCTAGCTTCTGAGTCTCAATATATTTTAATCAGGAAGGTGATTTAGGCATAAATGTCATAATTAATTAATTAATTATTACCATCAGTTCTATGAAACAAAATCCACTTGCAATAAGAAAAAATATGAAGACTTATCTATGGTAAATGGGTAAAGATAAGTTAATGATAATTTTAAGAACTGAAGATGAGTTGGTACTGTGGGTAAAAATATTGCTTAGAGCAAGAACATGATTCTCTAAGAGCTCAAGATTTTATCAAGTGTGGCAGGAGAGATGACAATGGAAGAAAGCAATATAAGTTGGAGGAACAGGCTTGCATCTTATCACATAGGACTGAGGTTAGAAGTTCAGATTTTATGAGACAAATATTGAAGTAAAACTGAGGAGGATTTACACTATAAATCAAATAGAGCACATCTGCACTACAAAAGGATTACTCTACCTTCTATATAAAGAATAGAAGAGAACGAATGTGTGTGTAGGGAAACTAGTTGGAATATTATTATAGTTGGATAACCATGAAATGATGATAGCCTCGACTCACCTTGTATATGAGGAGATGGGGAGAAAGATATGGATTTCAGAAAGATTTAAAAAGTTTGGAGTGATGCAATATGGTAGTCGATAACTGATGAGAGAAAGATCCTTTTGAGGATAACTGCCAGAATTTGAGTAGATTGATTGATGGTGATATCTTTATAAACAAGAGAAAAATTTGAAGTCTCAAAATTTTAACTGTAATACTAGGCAGACAAAGTGTGCTATGTCACTAAGATTTTTCACATAAAGATGTGAAGTATAATATGGCAAATGCCCATAGAGCTCTATACTGGGTTCTCTGAAGATAGCAATACATAAAAGTGTTTTTTTTATTATCTTCAAAAGCTCATAGTTCAGCAGGTCACACACCTCTATTTTGCTACTGCACCTTCATCATTCTGAATCTGCCACGAGGACTGAAGTGTCAACGTTCGCCAGGAATGGCATGAAGAAGGAAAAACGTTCCAAGTTGGTATCCTTTAGCCTATAAAGACCAGAATGTGGTGTGAAATATGCTAACAAAATTTATGCAAATGAGGGTTCATTGTATTAACCACAGATCAAAGGATAACTGCAAGTAATACAGTAATGGGCTGTAATTACTCTTCCAGCTACAGCGTGGGGGATGAGGGTGCCTCAAGGATCAAACGCAGTTACTAAATACTTTCCTATCCCTCTAACATTTTACTGAGTGTACCTGAAAAGCTGTCACAGAATGAAAAGGTTGTTTTGAGTATCAGGTTAAACAGAGGGGAAAATAACAATTAACTTTTACTTTTTCCTAGGGCTTCAAACCAGTGAAAAATTGAGTTCAGGTTTGGGTGGGGTTTGGTTCAGGTTTGGGTTTAAATACCATGTGGAGACAGCAGGACTTCAAATGGTATCTAAAACCAGAACCCCCTCCTGTTCAAGCATTTAAAAAAATTTTTTTTCTGGACACAAACCTAAACCCAACCCTAGAAAAAAAGGTAGGGCTAAGATTCAGCTTTTAATGCTTTTGTTTGCTTGTTTGTCTTTATTTTCTATTTAAAAACTGGAAATAAATTGAAACTAAATTGTATTAATCTGTCTACTCATAGGATTAGAAGTTTAAACTTGAGCTCTCTAAATTATAACTATTGAATCCACACATGAACATGAACTCAGTTCTTCACAGGTTTGAGACCCTGTTTTTTTCCTCCCTTCCTTTGTTCCTTCCATCCTTCCTTTCTTCCCTCCTTTCTTCTTTCCTTTTTGTCTTTAAATTGGTAATGTATAACCATGAAGAAGTCTTTCTTAAAGTACTAGCAAGTAAGGGTTCTAATTTCAGATCTGCCAAAACAAAATTTTTTTAATTGATGTGTGACTTTTAGTAAAGTGACTGATCTTTTTTCCTCACTTAGATTGCGTATTTTTATATGGTATTGTTATGTGCCATCCAGTCAAGTCTGACTCATAGTGACCCTCATAAGGCTTTCAATGGTTGATTGTTTTTAGGGATTGCTATGGAAGTAGATTCCTGTATCTTTCTCCCATTTTTGTGGTGGTGGGGATCAAACCCTGGTCCTCAGAGAGTGCAGAGCAGCACCCTACCAACTGAGCTAAACCTTAGCCCCTTATTTCTACATAGGGATGTTAATAGTTGTAAAAACCTCTTCAAAAAGTATCCGAAATGACGTTTGTATTTATCTTAACGTATATGCTTTGTTTTTATTGTTTCTCTTTAAATGTTTTCAAATCACAGAAGAGTTGAAATTATAATATAAAACACTTCTTTCCACACTGAATGACTTGAAAATATTTGCATCCATGTTATCCTAGTATACCTGCATACTTTTAGCATGCTTTCCTACAAACAAAGATAATATCCTATGGTATACTTTGGCCATCAATATCATGAAGTTGACACCAATGCCATCTTCTACCTGTTATGTAGTACACAGAACATATGCAGTCTCTACCAGTTGTCACAAGGCTACCCTTCACAGGAGAATTCTTCACTCTATGATTGTGTGTTGTATTCAGTCTCCCAGTCAATTTGTTGTTGTTGTTGTTGTTGTTAGGTGCCATTGAGTTGTGTCCAACTCACAGCGACCCTTATAGGGTTTTCAATGGCTGAAGGTTTCGGGATTGACTCTAGGAGTGGATTGCCATGTCCTTCTCCCATTTTTGTGGTGCTGGGAATAGAACTCAGGACCTCAGAGACTGCAGAGCAGTGCTCTACCAAATTATCTAAATACCAGTCCCCCCCCCGCCCCAGTCAATTTAGTCTCCTTAAATTTGGAAAGCTTCACTTTTTCCTTGACTTTCATTACTGTACTATTCAGCTGTCTGCACTGTGACAAAAAAAAAAAAAACATCCAAACAAGCTCATAGGCGAGCAGGTATATTGGGAGTTCACAGATGGAAAGTGAGTCAATAATGGCAGCAAGGAAGGCATCCTGGCATGTGTTAAATGACCTCAGGGTATGGTGAACCAGGAACATAATGAGACCAAGGCTTTGAATCCAGGGTAAAAACATCCAAAGGCCTTTCCTCAGGGAGTTACTCCCACAAAGCAACAATCCTGTCTCCAAACATTTTGCCACAGACATCACCATGACCTGGGGACTGAATGCTAAATCACCTGACCTTTGGAAGACAATTTATATTCAAACTGTGACATAATCTTGGTACTTTTGAAGATTAAATTGTTTATAGAATATTCCTCAATTTGCATTTGCCTCATTGGTCCTCATAATTAGATCCATACTGTACCTATTTAAAGGCAGAAATATTATAGAAATGATTTTGTTATCTTCTTATTGTATCCTCTTAGATGTCACACATTTCAATTTGAGCAATTAGTGGTGATTTTAATGACCTTTAGACTAAGGTGATACCTGCCAGTTTTCTCTTTCATGACTTTATTAATTTTCCTTTTGAAATTAATAAGCATTTTATGGGGAGATAATTTTAGATAGGAGCTGAGATTTAGCTCAGTTGGTAGAGCACTGCACTGCAGTCTCTGAGGTCCTGAGTTCAATTCCCAGTACTGCAAAAATGGGAGAAGGACCTGGCAATCCACTCCCAAGGCAATCCTGAAACAATCTGCCATTGAAAACCCTATGAGGGTCATTATGAGTCGGATACCGACTTGACGGCACCTAACAACAACAACAATTTTAGATATATAAACATGCTATTTGTCTTCAGACTTTCATTCTCTAGTTTTAGTATCTATTGATTGTTATCTTATATATATGTATATATATATACATATCTTATATATGTATCTTATATAATGAATAAATCTTATATATGTATATATACGTGGGCTGGGATTTAGCTCAGTGGGTAGAGTGCTGTGCTGCAGTCTCTGAGGTCCTGAGTTCAATTCCCAGCACCGCAAAAATGGGAGAAGGACCTGGCAATCCACTCCCAAGGCAATCCCGAAACAGTCAGCCATTGAAAACCCTATGAGGGTCGCTATGAGTCGGATACCGACTCGACAGCACCTAACAACAACAACAACAACAACAACATGTATATATACATATATATGTATATGTACATATACATATATACATATATATGTATGTATGTGTGTGTATACACACACACACACACACACACACACATTTGGGAGGGTTTTGCAGTGCCTAAAGAAGAAGATCAGAATGATGCAATGTAAAAGCTTGATCCACAGATGCTGGTTTTAAAAATGGAGAGGAAAGAGAAGACATGACAAGGAATGTGGATGGCTTCTAGACATTGGAAAAACACGAGGGAAGGTATTCTCCACTAAAGTGACCAGAAAAGATCTTAATCCTGTCAACATCTTGATTTTTGCCTAATAAAACCCGTGCTAGACTTCTGACTTACAGATATATAAGATAATAATTTTGGGTTGATGTAAGTCACTAAGATTGTGATAATTTGTTATAATAGCAATAAATGACTGTTATTACAAACTTATACTGACTTTGCTAAATCTAGTACAATATAGTGATTATTATGAGCCTCTCTTTTTTCATGTTTATACCTTCCTTTCTAGTATTGATCAACTTGGCTCTCGTTATGATCAATATATTTACTAAGTTGATCAGCCCCAAGCTCACTGAGACATCGTCTTGTGCTTGCCTTCCTCATTTGGGCTCTTCTGCTCTCCCTTGCTGCCACTCTCTAACATACAAGTCTTCCTCACTTCACCCCAACTAATGGTTCCTGGATTATTAAGAATGGTAGAAAAGGAAGGAAGGAAGGAAGGGATGGAGAGAGAGAGGAAGGGAGGGAGGGAACAAGGAAAAGAAGAAGAGAAGGAAAAAGAAAGGAAAGGAGGGAGGGAAGAAAGAAGGAAGGAAGGAAAGAAGGGAGGGAGGGAGGGAGGGAACAAGGAAAAGAAGAAGAGAAGGAAAAAGGAAGGAAAGGAGGGAGGGAAGAAGGAAGGAAGGAAGGAGGGAAGGAAGGAAGGAAGGAAGGAAGGAAGGAAGGAAGGGAGGAAGGAAGGAAGGAAGGAAGGAGGGAAGGGATGCCAAGAGAACAGAAGGGCAGCCAAATCAGGGGTATTTTTTGACCAAAGTCCATGCATAGATTCTATGGATAGACTCTGAAGTCATTGTCTGATTACATTGCCCTCCCCACAAATTTTCTGAAAAGCAAAGTGCTTATGTTTTCTTCTCAAAAGTATGAATCCATAGTTTTCATCATTTTTTTCAAGAGAGGCCTGAATTCTAATAAGTTAAGAAGCATTGCATTTATAACAATTTAGTTGAAAAGTAAGGTGATGACCTAAATAATGTCCTTAAAATCCATTTATAAGCCTCATAATAGAGTGAGCATATCTTTGGAACAATCACAACATAACTACTTTACCATGAGTTCTTGAAATTGTATGCTCTTTAGTTTTATCTGAGATATCAATGATAAGGATAAAGGTTTCCAGCAACCTACCATTTCAAAATCAGGTAATATATCATTTATACAGAATATGAAAAAATTGTGAACACAGATTTGTCAGCTGATAATACCAACTCTAATTTCCACAAAGCTTAGATCAATGAGACCTTTGATGATATTTTGGAAGAGAGGGAGGGAGTTGTTTGTTTTGTGGTCCTGGGAGGCTGAACCCAGGTCCTTATGGAGAGTTTCCAAACTCTGTACCCCTGAAATGCAACTTCAGACCCATTCTGCTTTTGTATCTTGGGACTGGATCTCACTAAGTTATGTGGGCTGACTGTGACCTCCAGCTTATGATCGTCTTGCCTCCATCTCCTGGAAGTCACTGTGTACCACTGCACCAGGCTAGAAGAGAACTTTGAATGTTCCTGTGAATCTGTCCTCCCCCAACACCTCCAATTCTCACCCATAAGTCAACAATAGGAAAGACGTTTCCTGTGGGATTTCTGATTAGAAGTCCTGAAATCCCTCATAAAAAAGAGGCTTTTTGCCCAGTGCTGTGGTGCATGCCTGTAATCCTAGTGGCTTGGGAAGCAGAGGCAGGAGGATCGCAAGTTCCAGACCAGAGGCAGTCTGCGTAACTTAGTGAGACCCTGTCTCAAAAACTGAAAAAATGGTCTGGGGATGCACAGTGGTCCAGCACTTGCAGAGCCTGAAAGCACAAGGCCCTGGGTTCAACCCGAAGTACTGCAAAAAAAAAAAAAAGGGGGGGGGGCCTTTCCATATCAGATAGATGCAGATCAAAATGTTTCTGCTACGGACTACTTTATTCTTCTCCTTTACCCTTGAGCCCACTGGGGGGGGGTGAACACCCCATATCCTCAAGGGGAGAGGAGATGGATCCTTGAGAGAGAGAATCAGTTGACCACCACCCTCAGCCATTCTAGGAATCTAGGCAGGAGAGGCTCTAAATTAGTTCGCAGTTATAGAATTATTGCACTGGGCTGCAGAGTTTAATCACACACAAAAAATGAAATTATTTCTAAAATTGAAAAGGGCCAAAGATCTTCTTTAGTTTCTAATAATAAACAAAAATAAATATACTACCTTCCTCAAATTCCATACAAGAAATAGGGAGAAAAATTTGTTCGTGCACTGGGTTTGAAGGAACTGTGAAGGAAAAATAAAAACCAACTTCTATTTATTTTCTTGGGGCAATTCCTGCCAAACTTGGTTAATTTGTTATCAAGCATGATATTAAAACAATGTTGGATACCAAGGAACTGGTATCTCTGTATTGTCTAGTACAAAAAGTGCTTAAAATGTTCTTTTGCTTTTCTTTTTCCTCTTCCATTTGCACAGATGGGTCAGTTAACTTTCTAAATCCTGCCCCAGCTGTAACATTCTACAGTCCTAAATCCTGTTACCCACGAGGTTAAATGGCATGCAAAATCCTTTAAGAAGAGAACTTTGAGAGCTCATTATATTTACATTAGCCTTTAGATAGTCTAGTGAACTTATTTTGTTTCTCTTAGCTGAAAACCACATAAATATTTTTCCTGACATTGATTTTTTTTTCTTATTCAAATTTAACTTTCTCTCTAATGTCTAGGACCATTCCTGGAGTGCATTTCTTCCCTCCATCTACATCCCCAAACACTCTAGGACCAAAGTACATTATACTCCATGAAAATGCAAAGATTATTAGGAGGAGGGGAAAATGGAGTCAGAACTTTGGAAGTCATCAGAAATCATAAATCTTCTTTGAAGGACAATTTTAACTCCTCTGACTTTAAGCTTGATGATCCTAAATATGACCCAGGGCATAAGATATAATTAATAAATCAGTAAATATTTACGGAAAATCTATTTGGAGCAAGGCTCTGAGCTGGAGACTCTTAGAGTGCTTCTTCAGTTTAAATTACCATAATGTCATTGTCATCTGCAGCCATAGCACCCTGGCATCCAATTCCACCAATCCCTGAAGTTAAGCAGGCTTGGCCTGGTTAGGGCCGCCTGGGAACACCAGGTGCTATAGGCTAGGAAGAAAAGCCTGGCAGCCCACTCCCAAAGCAATCCACCATTGAAAACCCTATGAATAGCAGAGAAGTACTGACAATAGTGCCAGGCATGGCACAGTGTTGAAGACTGTTTGGTTTGTTGTGCATAGGGTCACTATGAGTCAGACTCAATGGCACCTAACAACAATAACAATGTCATTAACATCTTCATGGATGTCATTGTTATCATAACCCAAAGTAGGTTTCACAAACTCTTGCTGTGAATAAAGCACTTCTAGGCATGAAATGTCTTGTTCCAATCTTGGATTCATAGGCAATTGCTACTCATTGCCTGAAACTACCTACATATAGTTTTGTCACATGTATACATACTACATACACACACACACACACACACACACACACACAGAGAGAGAGAGAGAGAGAGAGAGAGAGAGAGAGAGACAGAGATATGGATTGTACTTTCTGCAGCATAGGGAAGGAACATAGATAAGGATATTCTGAAAAAGAATTTATCCTACCAGTGGAAGGCTGAAGGAGGAGTGGCATTTGCAAATTTTCCATAGAAGTATGCTGGTTAAGATACTTGTTTTTCAGGCTGATCTGAGAGAGGTCTTATCTCTGTCCATTTACCAGCTTTATGAATTGATTCATATAATTTATCTTCTATAAGCCTCAGATACCTCATCTGAAAACCAGAACAAAGAGAAATTTTAAAAAACCCTGCATCATTGAGTGTTATGAGGTATTAAATGAGATAATTCACCAAGTGTTTAACTTAGTGTATGCCACATAGTTTATGTTCAATAAATGGTAGCTTATTGGGGCTTGCCACAATGATCATGATAACTTTACACAGTAGCATTATTATATTTGTCACAATCATTTTTTTCCAGATAAAGAAATTTCAAGAGCCAAGCATGCTGACATATGCCTATAATTGCAGAGAGGAGGTTCAGGAGGTGGAAACAGGAAGATCTCAAGTTTGAGGCCAGAGACAGCCTGTGTAACTCAGCAAGACCTTATCGCAAAATAAAAAATATAAAGGGGGCTGTGGTGCCACTCAATGGTAGGGTGCTTGCAAAGTATGCATGAGGCTCTGCATTCAGCCCCTTAGTACCACAAAAAAAGAATTACTCAGATGATTTAGGTGATTGTCCATAACTATACAGCTAGAATGTGATGGGATCCCAATCTCAACCCCGCTGTGGACACACACACAGTACCCTTCTAACTCCTTCACTTTCTATGGTGCACCCAAAGTTGAAAGGACTCAGAGTCTTTTCACCATCTACCTACTTGTAATGTCTTAGAACTAAGGAATCCTGGAAGTATACATCTGGTAGGGACCAAGAATGGCAATAATATGAATATAATGTCAAATGCTTCACATTCACACAGAGATTTGCAGATTTAACAAACTTTTCCCTATTTTATGTATTTCATATCTGAGACTCCTCAGTCCATATTCAAGTAAATAAAGCGTATTCTTTTAATGCCAATTTACACAGGAGGAAAAATAAGTACTTAGAACATTCTTTATTTCTGCTTGGCCCATGACAGAGTGACTTGCTATGCATCTAGTGGTAAAACTGACTCCAACTCAACCCTTCCTAACTCCAAGTGCAATGTCCTTCTTTCCACATTACTTAAAAGATCAATTTTAATACTTGATACTTACCAATAGCTTTAGTATTCAACACTATTCTAGGGTTTTATGTGTCTCAATTATTTGAATTTCTGAAATATTTGAGGCATGCATTTCTACTACCTTACTTTCTAATTTTTAAAACTAGATGTTTATTTATTTAATACACAAAGGTCTATCAATTTCTTTCATATTTTATAATATTTAATTTTTCTAAGGTCTACAATATAATGTTTGATAAGCATATATATGGTATAATGATTATCATAATCAAATTAACATACTCATTACCACTCAGACTGTACATTAGATTCCCAGTACTCATTAATCTTATAACTACAAACTTTTACCCTTTGACTAACATCTCTCTGCTTCCTCTACCCCTCAGCTCCTGGCAACAAACACCCTATTATTAGGATCTATGAATTCAACCATTTTAGATTCTACAAATAAATGAGATCATACATTATTTGTCTTTCTCTGCCTGACTTACTTCCCTTAGCATAATGTCCTTCAAGCTCAATGATGTTGTCATAAATGGCATGATTTCCTTCTTATTATGGCTGAATAACATTCTATTGTATAGAGCTACCATTATTTATTTACCCATTCATCTGTCAATAGACATTTAGGTCACTTCTATGTCTTGGATATTATGAAAAGTGTCCTAATGAATATATGAGTAAAGATATCTCTTCAAGATATTGATTTCATTTCCTTTGGTTATATACCTAACAATAGAATTGCTGGATCTTATGAAGGATTGCCTGATTTTCTTGATAAAGAAAAAAAAGTCTTGTAGAATGTAAGTCACTCAAAAGCTGACAGAAAAGAAGCATAGAAATAGGAATATGAACTCATTTTGTGTGTGTGTGTGTTGTAGAAATTAATTCTCTACTTCTGTACCATAATATCTAAAGAAAGAGACCAGAGATCTTCACCGGGGTTGACTTTCACATAAAAGCTCTGCAGAAAGACATTGCTGCTTTCAAGCTTGAATTGTTTTCAACCTAAAACGTATTGCTGAAGGTCAAACAGCTACCTGGTGGATTCTTCCTTTCCACTCACATTCAAGCTGTCATCTAATGCATATAATAATTAGCTATGACTTTCATTAAAAAAAGTAACATGCATTTTTCCCTGCCACAATACCCTTTGCTTCAGATATACTATCAATTAAAGTTGGTCCAGAGCAGCGGAAATATTTTTTTAAATGAAGTCCTCAGATACCTATGGTTTTAGTTTTCTTACTCTTAAATAGTAAGAAAATAAACTTCTAAGTAGACACTAATGAACATGAAAGATATAATAACTTCCAGCGGAACCCTTCTGGGTTGTTATCTTAAAGAGAAAAAGTGAGTAGAAATATATTGCCCTTAATAGCCACTTATCTTCTCAACTATTGAGTCCCTTTGCTGTGATATATGATGGAACAGAAAGAACAGAAAGTGCCATGCATGTTGGTGGGAGCATAAAAGCAGCCATTATTTCTGAAGGGTCATTCAACAACATACATCAAGCTAAAAAAATACAGACTCTTTAATCCAGTGATCCTACTATAGAAATTAATTATATGTGCTAGGAACAATGGTGCATGACTATAATCACAGGGACTTGGGAAGTGGAGGCAAGAGGATCACAAGTTCCACGCCATAAGCAGCCTGTGAAACCTGATAAGACCTTGTCTCAAAATAATAAAAATAGGATGTGGGGTGCTGCTCACTGATGTGGTGCTCTACATTCAATCCCTCAGTACCACACAGAAAAGGAATTAATTATATGGAGCATATAGAAATATAAATACTGCAATATTGACAAACTAAAAGCAACCTAAAGATTATTCAGCTAAAAAAAAAGAATAGTTGAATAAACTCTGAGAAATCAATACAATGGTTTTTATAACTTTTTAAAATGTGTTAAATCTATATGTAAGGCAAGAAAAGTTATTTACGAATTTTTGATAAGTCTATAAATAGGTTATAGGTTAGCATGTATGTACTCATGAATGCAAAAAACTTATATTGGGCCATGATTAAATGTCAAGCATTGCTCCCATGTTATCAGATTTCTCTCACATGTATTTTGTGTGTGCTTCTGTTTTATACACACACAGAAGGAAAGATATTTAGAAGGTCATTCATACAATGATAAATGAACACAATTTGGGTATAATTTTTTCTCTTATTCTATTTTCTTGTCAGAATTGTTCACATTTCAAAAATAATTATTATGTATTGTTTTTATAATTAGAAGAGACAAATTCATCTAAAGGAAAGGCGAAAGACCAGTCCATTTGCACATTGACCTTTTGCCACCATGATTCTGCTCCATGGAGCCCAGAAGGAAAAGTAAGGGATAGAGACACCACTGATGCTCTAGTTACCCAAGAAATGAAAAGGCAAAGCCTGCTCCTAGTGAGAATCTGGAGAAGTTCCTCTTTATATACAGAGAAAGAGTCTAGGAAAGGTTGCACTCACTGGTGGGCAGTAGGGCTCTGAGTATCTGATATCCTCTGAGCTCTAGGAATAGTTCTATCAATTACAGCTAATGAGGTTTCCAAAGCAAGGCCTGAGGAGACTGTGTCAGCAGCTGTCTCCAGAGCTCAAAGTCAGTTCGTGTGATAGATTTTAGCTGTAGCTGAGATCTAAACACCTGGTCCCAGCAAAAGTCAATGCATTTGGGTTCATGGAGCACATCATGCTCTTGACTATTAGGCACATATCTACATGGATGGGGCCATTACCTAGATTCTAGTGATTCTCACCCCTGGTTTTGGAATCATTTGGGAGAGGAAAACACCAACATATCAGTTAAATACAATCACAATTCAAATAAACTGGTTTGGACCTGAACATGAGCATATTTTAAAAGTCACTTGGTGATTCTAAGTATACAGCCAACATTAAGAACCATTGGCCTTAGGGAAAGAAACTTTGCAGGTTCCCTTTACTATTTCACATGTTTAATGAGCTTTACTCAGACCCTTGCCCAAATATGTCACTCCTATTCAAGGTCAATAAACTAAAGTGCTATTTCACATTATGTGAGTGATATGTGAATTTTCTGCTTCAAAACTATCTGGATCAAATTGTTAAAAATACAGCCTAAAAATGAATTAGAATCTCTGAATGTGGAGTGCAATACCTGCATATTAAAAACAATCCAGTGTGGTCTCGAGACATAAGATTGAGAAGCAGTGTTAAATTCTTGTGAGCAGGTGCAGCAGACTGGAAACTCTATGCAGGTCAAAGATTGGCAGCTATTCTGAAAGAAGCCTTTCCATCAGCATTTGTTTAATATCAATAACAAAAGCAGATCCTAAGATGATAATTTACTTTTGGCCTTGATCATGTCATAGCGGATTCTCTTAGAGCCCCACTGATTTTCTGTGTCATGTGTGACTGGTGAAAACGATCTATATTATCACCGTGTGGCCCAAGAGGAAAGAGTGACCTGTCACTATTGACATTCATGTGACTTAAATATGTGGTACTGGGAGCCTTTACATCACTCCCCTGTTTCCCAGAGAGTACAAACCACAGCCGTTCATGAGTGGGTGACTCTATTTGCTATTTCTAGAGATCTCTAATTCCATAGGTTGACTTCAGCAACCTTCCCAAAACAATGGTTTATCATTCCTGGCCTTAATGTCTCTTTTACTTAGATGTCTATTTTTCAGTTGAAATGTTGTAGATACTCCCAAGGAAATATCATTCTTAAATGTTGAATCCTGCCTCCAACATCACAGTTTTGCATGTCAGAGAAAGAGTTTAGAATATTTGCTGCCAGTGTGAACCATTCCTACTTTCCTAGTACTTGAAAAAATCACCAAGGAAAATATCTGATGGAGAGACATAAAGTAACACAAACCTGCAATGTTCAGTCAAATATGCCATACCATAGAAACATATAGCCCCAGCCTGGATAGCCGAAGCCTAAGAATCACGTCCTTGTATCTATCCCTTACAAAGTAGATCACCAGGAACAAGTCAGTTCACATGTGTGAGCCTGAGTTCATAAACCTGCAAGATGGGGGAAGCAAAACTTTTCAAGCATTTCAACATCATCTGTGCTCCTCAAGAAACATGAGAGAGATGAGATTAGATTAAGAAAGTGATAGGTTAATACTTGGAAAACTGCAACAATTTGTAATGAAGTTCTACATGATTTTACATGACGAGAGACAATGTGTAATAGCCAATTATCTTTAAACAATTGGTGCCCTCCCCAAATAATACCCTTTCCAAATAATAGTACTCTTGGTCAGTGACTCTGAAATGTCATTACAGGAGACAAAATTCCATCCTGCCATAAATCAAAATCATAGCTTGGAATCAGAAGGGCTTGCAAAGCATGTCTTATTTTCCCCCTTTATTAGTAAATGATGATGGAGTAGAGGGTAATATAGCATTGGCTTTTTCAGTTATGTATCCTTTACATTACTTCTGGCTACACTTTCATCAACCCACAAAGTATATGGAGTCTTACGGCTAAGATGTAGTAAAACTTAAGTGCTTATTTGGGTTATATTCCTCTCCATTTTTCCAATATGCTCATGAAGTTGTGCTATTTACATTGAGATTGTCCTGTCCCCATTCATCCTCCCCATGACATATTATAATCGTAATGCTAAACTTAAAGTGCAAAGACGCCATTCTGAAAGCAGCAAGGCATAAGTGCCAACTCACCTACAAAGGCAAATCCATCAGAATAACAGCCAACTTCACAACACCATTAGAGGCTAGGAAAGCTTGGACAGACATCATTCAAGCTCTGAAAAAGAATAACTCCCAACCAAGACTACATTATCCAGTGAAGTTATCTTTCAAAATAGATGGTGAGTACAAGACATTCCATGACATTGCCCAATGCAAACAATTCATAGCCACAAGCTAGTGTTGCAATTACAGAGGATCCTCAAGCAAAGCATGTCTTATCAAGAGGATGTAAGGACATGTAGTACTAAGAACATACATATCTTTTGGCAGGTCCAGGGAGAGTATACAGAATCTTATGGCCTCAAAGTGAAGGTAATAAAGGAGATGAGAAAAATAAGGGTGAGAGAAATGGAGAGATTCAAAGTTTGTGAGTGCAAACCTGTTACAGAATGTTCTTTGGTACAAAATTCAGTTCCATTTTGAAACCAAGAATAAACTATACTTTCAAAACCTCTGTTGACTTGGGAAGAGCCTGAATATGGCATAGGATACTGAGAGACCCCTACCTGGAACAGACAGGGCATCTTCTCTCTGAAGGTCATGAGGAATGTGTGCTGGAGCCTGTACAACAGAGTGGATTAATGACAGAGCAGCCCTTTCTGAAGGATAAGTTATCTTGCAATAAAAGTATGTTACCTGACAGACAGGGACAGGAAACACTAATTCATAGGCTTTTAGTAACTGATGAACACTTCACATTCATAACTAGCTTTCTGCTTACAGCGACCATTAAATTAGTGGTGGGAGGATTGGACCTCCAAAGAGAGAAAGATGACCTTGGTCAGAATTAGTAGTAATCAGGAGAAAGAAGCAATATGGAAAAAATTGAGATTGACACTTAAAATAGGAAAAGTAGAATTTAAACTACCTAAGACCATTGTCAGGCTAGGGTTTAGCTCCATTGGTAGAGTGCTACTCTTCACTCTCTGAGGCCCTGGGTTCAATTCCTAAAACAACAGGCCCTTAAGAAACAAAAATGGAATAAGGACCTGGCAACCCACTCCTGAAATAATCAGCTATTGAAAACCCTCTGCATAGTACTGACATAGTGCTGGGCATGGCATCATGTTGGGTAGTGTTTCAATTTGTTGTACATAAAGTTGCTATGAGTTGGACCCAACTCAGCCGCACTTAACAACAACAACAACAACAACAACAACAACAACAACAACATTGTCATTTAACTCTGAAAACCTGTCACCCACCCAGATAATCAGGTCTTCCACATTACACATCATAGATTCATAGATAGCATTAGGAAAAGACTAAAAAGGAACTTACTTTTATTCCTCCTTTATAGAGATCCAGAAAGAATAGTGATCTTTGGATAGATACCACTATATGTAAATGGCATATTCAGGGTGGAAATGGTGGTATAAGGATATTTCTTGAAATTACTTTGCAGCTCTTACATTTTGAATTTGGGGCTAGGGTTAACTCAGTTGGTGGAGTGCCATTTTGCACTCTCTGAGGACCCACATTCTATCCCCATCACCACAAAAATGGGTGAAGGATGTAGCAATCTACTTCAGAAGCAATTCTGAAACAATTAGACCTTGAAAGCACCGTGAGGGTGGATTTGAGTCAGACCCAACTCAATGACAACTAACAAAAACAACATTTTGAATGTATCTTGTGATTTGTAAATGCTAATAAAGTGAAATATTTTACTTAGTTCTTTCAATTATTATTGGGTTCTCTCTGGGGTTTCTCTCTCTCTCTCTCTCTGCATTGTGGGTGGAAGCAAGAGGTGGGTGCCCCAACACTGCAACCGGTAGCGAGGCTGTGGCTGGAGAACACAGCCTCATGCACAGGATAGAAGGACAGGGGTTTATTCAGGAAGGAGGGGAAAGGAATGGATGATTAGGGAGAGGGGAAAGGAAAGTTGGAAAGGGAAGCACTCAGTTGCTGTCTCTGCCACTGGGGAAGAGACTCCCAGGTCTCATTGCTCTTCTGGCTTGCAGGTTTTGCCACTTCAGGGGCCCTGTGCTTGACTTTCAGAGACTTGCCCCTCAGAATCTTGCTTCTCAAAGTTGTTGGTTCCTATGGGATATCCGGCATTGTAGAAGTCAGGGTTGGATAGAGGTAGCAGGCAGGTTGAAGTATGATGAAGGCAGGTCAGAGTAAGGCTGAAGGCTATGCTAGGCAGGCAAGTATATGGGCCTCAGGCCCTTAAGAAACTTCAAGGACCCAGTGAGCTTCTCTTGGGTGGTGTTCAGAATGGCTGCTGAACTCTGAGCTATGAAGTTATATGGCCTGAT
This sequence comes from Pedetes capensis, assembly GCA_007922755.1. NCBI lineage: Eukaryota > Metazoa > Chordata > Mammalia > Rodentia > Pedetidae > Pedetes > Pedetes capensis. The sequence continues at coordinate 48,313 of VMDO01010288.1, read as the reverse complement.
AACAAGCCAATCAGGGGAACAGGGTTGGATCAGAAATGATAAGTCAGGCACCAGTGGGGCCTTAGATGCTACCATACCTTGGGTGCCATCTTGGCTCACTCAATGGTAAGGTAGAAGAGTGAGATACCTGGATGCATGGCAAAGGTGACTCGCTATCTTGCTCCATAGGATTCAATGGGAGCAAATGACCCAGATATAGGGTAAGGGTCACATGCCCCAGAGGAGAGGGGTCGATCTTCCTAGTGGGCTAGATGAGCTCCAGGGATTGGCCATGTTTGGGGTACTCTCTATCCCCCTGGGAATCCCAACAAACTATAGGCAAAGTGAAATACATACATAGTTATCCTAATGCTAGGATTAATAATGCCTGCAACTGGACCACCTTGGCATCTGATCCCATCAGATCTCAGAACCTAAGCAGGCAGGGCCATGCCTGGTTAGTACATGTATGGGGGACTGCCTGGGAACAACAGGTGCTTAGGCTTGGCAGAAGGACCCAGCAACCCACTCCCAAAAAACAATCAGACATTGAAAACCCTATGAATAGCAGAGAAGCACTAATAATACTGTTTTACCTGTTGTACATAGGGTCACTATGAGTTGGAGACCAACTCACCTGCACCTAACAAGAACAACAACATTCCATGAGGACAGTTTTTTGTTTTGTTTTGTTTTGTTTGTTTTTTTAGATATAGTCTCCTATGTAGTCCATGCTGGCCTCAAACTCATAACCTCCTGCCTCAGCCTCCCAAGTGCTGGGTTATAGGTGAGTACATCCATAACCAGCCCATGCAAACAAATTCTGTGTAACAGTTTGTGGTATATACTTCAGGCTTGAGAAGTATTAATTATTGTTGTGATTAAATAGAAAATCAGGAGAAATTGCTTTAAAATGAAATATAGTCTAGAATATGATCTTATTCCTTACTTTTCAAAAAAATAAATATTGAAAATCTACTATAATCCTGGCATTGTGATTCTTGTTAGGAAAATAATCAAGAGAAGTCTGACATGATCCTTAAAAACAGAAATCTGAATTTATAATAAATAAACCCTTTATAATTGTCACAAACATAGTAAGTATTTAGTAGGTGTTTAATAGAGAAAGAAATCAAAGCTTGAGAGGCATGCTTGCCAAAGATTATGGGAATAATGAGGCATTGAGCCACAAGTAAAATCTGAGTCTTTATTTTTATGATGCCAAAAGTCTGTGTTCTCATCCACTCTGTTATTCTGTATCACAAAATAAGTTATTTCTTAGTATTTTAAGAAAAAAAAGACAAAGACCACTGGTAGCCATGCTGAAAAAAAAAAAGATCCCAGTATCTGACTTTCAATTTAAAGCTATTTTATCCTAACCACTCATAAGGGATATGAAAACATTAAAAATTATAAAAATAATATTGAGATTGTCAAATCCATTTGGATATCAGAATTGAATTACAGTTAGATTTAGATCAAGTTTCAGATCAAGCAAGTATGAACTGAACATGGGTTTACATTCCTAACCAGTAAAGATAAAAATAATAAAAGTTAAAGGGGTGTGCATCTTTATGACCATAGGATAAGGAAGCATTTCCAAATTGAAGAACCCAAAATCATAAATCAGAAAAGTAAATATTAATGAACTTTTACATGGTAAAATGAAATACAACTATTTAACATGAGCCAGCAGCCATACCACTGTGGTATCTGATCCTGTCAGATCTCAGAGGCTAAGCAGGGTTACATCTGGTTAGTACTTGGATGAGAGACTGCCTGGGAACAACAGGTACTGTAGGCTTAGGAGAAGGACCTAGCAACCCACTCCCCCAAAACAATCAGCCATTGAGAACCCTATGATTAGCAGAGAAGCACTGACAATAGTGTTTCTTCTGTTGTACAAAGGGTCACTATGAGTGAGACACTGAATCAAAGGCACCTAACAACAACAATAAATTTAACATGGAATAGTATAAACATAGTTAACAGACAGGGGCCAGACTGAAAGTAGATGGTTGTCTATTTAATAACTGATGGATGATTAATTAGAATTCCTGCAAAAGTCCAAGAAAAAGTTTTGAAGCTTAAAAGAAAAATGGAGAAATTATTTGACTAGCACATGAGGAATATTTGAAAGTTTACTTACTTGGGAAGGATGCTTAGCCTCAATACTGATCAGATTAATGAAAATTATAACAGTAAAAAGCACAATTTCTCACAATCAGAATGGGAACAATAAAAATAGCATATATGCTTGTGCTGATAGGTCAACATGATAACCACATTGCATTGTTGTTGGGATGTAACCTAATAAGTCATACTAGAAAAACTCACATGCTATTTATCCTATTAGTTTGTCTATACTTTAAAATATAGCAATTTTGCTCCTATAAATAAGCCATTGAGTAACTATTTCACAGGTGCACATAGCACTATATATATTATAGTGTCCCTGTTTCATATGTGGTAATAAAGACTCAGGCCCTATCAATAAGACAGAAGATTAATAAAATGAAATACATGTCTAAGATTTATATCATGCAATGATCAGAAGGACTGAACTATATATGTACGCAGTGATGTTTGCTCCCCAAAAGATGATAAGGAAAAAATTATGAAAACAATATTTACAATACAATGCAATTTTTCATAATTTAAATGTCATAGACCCACACAACAAATCATATATTTATAGACTTTCATATATAGGTATGAAAGTCTGAAAAAAAATATATATGAAAGTCTATTGGAAAGAAATAGTTGAATAGAAAATTTATAGGTCCCCATCAAGAGCAGAAAATAAGATTATAAATGTAAAATGCAAGGTACATATTAAACTACACAATGTACTATGTTAGAGTAACTATGAATATCTGAACTAAAGAGAAAAATAAAGAAATTAGATATAAGAATATTATGCTATTTATCAAACATTTACAACATGTTTGGCCATGCACTATGTACAGTCCATTAATTATCACATTTAACGGCCACAGAACATTATGAAGGAACAGCTATTTTACTGAGGAAGAAATTGAGGTTTCAAAAGGCAAAACTGTCAAAGGTTACAGGGTGAATCCAGAGTCATAGGTAGGTTGATATTTATCTGAGTTACAAAAAAACTGTGCTTTTGTTGTCCTATTTCCTGACTATTTCAAGAAACAGTTCTATATGGAAGTGCACAGAAGAGGATAATAAAATAAAGACTAATTTCAGCCCAGAGCTTCTATGAATTATTTTAGTTTTGAATTTCCAAACACTAATCTCCTTGGGGAATCTACTGCAGCACAACAAAGCTAATCTGGGATATGCTCTGCTCCATTTTATGCATGGAGACAATGGATGGGGATGAGACCTTGAACCCCTAGCATTATGTTTAGCACATGTTAGAAACCAAGTGATTGTTTTCCAAATGAGAAAATGACTCAATCAGAAGATGTGCTTACATTGAGGCTGATGGGGAATATAAAGTAGCTCAAGCTTTAAACAATAAGCATGTCTAGACAGAGATGGTTTGATTCAGAAACTAAATTAAAGGTTTTATCACAGATGGTGAAATTACAAAGAGTCTAATTTATTTGGATATTTGAGTGGCCATTTTAAGCAAGTGTAAGGACAGAATCAGTAGAAAAGTTAGATGTAGTTCCAACAATGAATATAATTTAAGATCACAGAATGAACCAAGTCAAATGCGAGGGTTGCAGTTCAGTCAGCACCATGGACAGCCACAATTGGCCTTACTGAGGCCATTGCCCTGTGTCAGCTGCATGACATATTTTCTGCCAGCCCAATCCATGCTGCCATCCCCTGGGCCTTAACATTTCATGTTCCTTGAGTTGAATTCTATTCCTAGATGCTTTCCTTTCAAGGATACATAGCAAGAATATGTCTATATTCAAAGAGTAGGTATACATTTTAGTTTAAGAAATTTCAAGATTGAGAAGCTGATTGCAAGGTATACCTGTGGATCATCTTCATCAGTACTATCTTCATTAATATCTCCTTATGCCAGGGTCACTCTCCTTTTACTTCTTGTGCTAGATTTGAAGCAGTGGTTCTAATAATTAGAATGAAAATTTCCCCCAGTATTTACTGAAGATGGAAAAATTATTTCTCACTGAAGCTAAACTTTGTAACATTAATGCCCAAACTGCCATGCAGCTTGTCAAGTTTGTATTTGTTTTCATCCATCAGCCATTCTGCTGTCAATATGCAATATTTCCCAACTCAAAGGATATGAGAGAGGAAGAAACAAAGAAGAATCTTTAAGACAGAAAAGCGACAAGTAATGCTAACAGGTAGAATGGGAATAGAAAATGTCATTGGGATGATACAGCAGAGCATCAGAAGCATCAGAAGTAGACCACCTCATCCAATTCAGTCAAGTAAGTGGCTAGAGATAAGAACTTAGAGCATTAACCCCATCTTGTTGCTGTTGCTAGGTTCCATGGTGTCATATCTGACTCACAGCAACCCTCAGAGGGTTTTCAATGGCTGTTTTGGGATTGCCTTGAGAGTGGTTTACCACATCCTTCTCCCACTTTTGTGGTGCTGAGAATCAAACTCCAGACTTCAGAGACTGCAGAGCAGTGCTCTACCAACTGAGCTAAATCCCAATCCTATAACTCCACCTAGTACACTGCTTTTTCTGTGCTTCTTTAAGTGAACAATTCTAGCATTTACCTTTGAATATAAAGTGACCCATATATACTGACTTATATATTTGTAAATTAATAGTTTCCTCCCACTATTGACTCTTTGTTTCTGCTAACCATAAACATGCATGACCATAAAACAGAGGATACCTCTTCCAACTCATTGTACTGTCTTTCCAAGCAAAAAATTATTTAATTTTATTATCTGTTAAACTGATGTATTGAATTTTCACCTTCTATCATAAAACCCAGGAACTACTCCATGCTGACTTTTCCCTAGAATGCCAAGGAGAACACAAGGTCAATCTCCCACCCAGCACCAGAGCAGCAATCAGATAGGCCTAACCTGGGCACAAATCAGATGGGATCCACAAGGCTGTCTGCCAGGATAAATGAGTTTCCCATGAGAGGGACCCCTTGATCATGGGCCAGACAACTATGCATTAGGTCATCCACCAGGAATAAAAGTATACCATGAATGGCACATTCAGAACACCCACATCTAGCTCCCCTTTACTTTCCTTTAGGTCAGGGCTGCTAACTAGTGTTTGCAAAATCCCAGTTTACCAAAACACTGTAATCACAAAAGATGGCATATAGCTAGGAAAAACATAAAAGAATAAAGAGTAAGTTGATTCTTTTACTGAAGGTCCCAGTATAGAGCTAGGTGACTATGTATTAGTAACTTAACCTCACCATATCTCAGGGCTTTTATGTCAAATGAGAATAATAAAATTTTCTTTTGTATCTCACAGTATATTGAGGGGAAATATAATATATATGGAGACTATCTGGGAAATGTTATATAAACTACTATTGGAACTTGATAGAGTATTATATGGTACCATTATGTAGCCAGAAAAGATGAGTTTTAATTGAAAATGGCTAAGATATCTCAAGTAAAATCTCTATTGTCCCCTATGTAGGAATGCAGTAGTAAGGAAAGTAAAAGTGTGAGCATTAGATATTTATGAAATAGTCATTCAAATGGAATTGAAAGATATTTTTCACACAGAGAATCATAACAATGTGAGAATAACTAAGAGGAGATGGTCTTAAGGCCAAAAATATAGGGAAAAAAACACTGGAGACATCCAAAAATAATTAGATAGCTGCTTGGAGGAAATAAAACTGTGTGAGGCGAAAGGGCAAATGGAACAAAAACACAGAACATAGAGTCTAACGATGGGGCAATCCAAGATCTGATAGATTGTCCCTATTCTCAAGAGAAGTTTGTAGGATGTTCTTAATAAGCACCTTGGGTCTTCCACAAAATGGCATTGCTTGTGTCAAAATGCTGGGGCAATCCTGGAGTTGAAAAAGTCATAAAGATTGCTGAGCAGGAGAGGGAGGAAAGATGGCAGATAGATAACACCTGCCTCTGACATGGAGTAAAAGGAGAGCTTAAACAATAGTTTAGAACACACATTGATTAGCTAGACAGAGTAATAATTTAGATAAGTGTAAGGGAATATATATATGGAGAGAGAGAGAGAGAGACAGAGAGAGAGACAGAGACAGAGAGAGAGAGAGAGAGAGAGAAAGAAAAAAGGGTTCATAGGTTAGGTAAATACCACTAACTTCAGAAAAGTTTTAAATAGGTTGGAATCAGCGTGGCGGGTCAGTCAGTGTTTGTTAGCAGAAATGTGGAGATTTGATAGAACAGGAAGAGAAAATTAGCAGCTGCACAGAGCCGTACAGCCAGGAAACAACTCACCAGCAATTCCTTCCACATGTGGACTGCACAGACAGTGGAGAGAATCAGGGAGACAATGAGACTGCAATCCAAAATGGAGAAGAACTAGAGAAACCACAGTTGGATGATCCCCATTGCCCAGATCGCAGAGCACCAAGAGAATACAACCCAGGGAAAATTCCACACGGGCATCTGGAGCTCAGATCCACCATGGAGTACAACCCTGGCAACCCGCCAACATCCTGCTGATAAGACACAGGGACCACTTTCTATGGTGAGCAACTGGTGAGTTCAGCTGGGGCACTAGGCCCAGCTGCCATCTCTACAACATGCCCACCCATATAGTTTGTGAGAGAGCAGTGGTGTGAAAGTCTCAGGCAGGAGGAATGCAGGCCTCAGATCCACAAGGGGTGGCATGATATCATCCCCCCAGCGTGAGATCAGTGAGTGACCTTGGTGGGGACTGGAGCCCCCACCAGTGAGATCAGTCCCCACCTCAGCGTGAGATCAGTGAGTGACCTTGGTGGGGACTGGAGCCCACATGTGGGCATAGCATGGTTGGATAGTAGCCACAGCCAGCTGATGCAGCATTTCTGTCTTTCCTCTGCTGCCACAGAGATATTAACAGTGCACTTTGTGGCAGGGTAGTTTCTTGAGGGACTTCCACACGAGCATCTGGGCCTCAGATTCACCTGGGTGTGTGTGTGGGGGGGTCTGATATCATCTCACACACTGAAGCCAAGGATTGGAAGTGACTGCAGTGGGCACTGGGGCCCAGGAGTGGGCAGAGCACACTGGGATAGTAGCAGCCACCAATGGCCACAGCAAGGCCACCATTCACCTGTCACTGAAGAGAGGCCAGTGCACTTTGTGGCAGGACAGTTTTGGGGTGCTACTCCTACATGAGAATGCAGGCCTCAGATTCACCGGGGATGGACTGATATCATCCCACCCACTGCAGCATAGGATCAGGGAGAGAGTACAATGGGATTCAGAACACTCCAGTAGGCAGAGGGCCTGGCATTGAGATCTGACTCATGCAGCCATCTGCTCCTGCCATAGGGACTGGGGCTGTGCTCTCTGAACTGGGATCTCAGCTCCTGAGTTCTGCCTGGGAGACAGAACTCTCAGAAAGACAGCACAGGTCACACTGCCTCTCTGCTAGTGCAACACGGGCTGAGCACCCCACAGGGTGGATCTCTGAGAGCACTCTGTAACTGGATTCAGCCAGCGAGGACTTTCTGCCATGACCCTCTGTCAGAGGGACACTGTGCAGAAACACATCCCCCCAAACCTGCCTGCTTTCAGCCAGAGAGTTGATAGGGAAAATCCTTTCCCCTGCAGTGGAACTGAGAAATCTCAAAATAATGCTATTTTCACTGATTAGGAAAATTTGCACAAGAGAAAAGTGAAGATGGATCTATAGTCAGAGATGCCAGTAGGGTTGAAGTTGGGAGACTCTGGACAGCTTCTCTTGACAGCAGCAGACAGGAAGGAGAGATAACAAAACACCAGGCAAGGACACTCACCTGAGGGAAGTGAAGCAGGGGCCTCTCAGAGGGTTGATGACTGCTGCTGGTGGTAGGAAAGGCAGTCAAACCTGAGCTCTCTAGTATACTCTACCTACTGCCTCATTCACTTTTCTTTTACACTGCTTTCTTTTGTGAGTGTATGCCTGTTTTTTGTTGTTGTTGTTGTTGTTGTTGATGATATTGCTGCTCTCCTTCTATTCTTCCTACATTGATTGACAGATTTGTTGCATCGTGTCTTTCCTTTATGTTTTGCTTTGTTTTTCCTCTTCTTTCTTTCTCTTCATTGCTTGTTAGTTCTGTTAAGCCATATTTTTCTGAGTCTCTCTTCAAGATATTTTTTCTTCTATTCTGCTATGATGCTGTTTCCCTTCCAGTTCTTTTCAGGGTTGTTTGGTGTGTATGGTCATTTAACATTTTTCCTTTTTTCTTTTTTCTTTTTAAATTCTTTTTATGATTAATATTTCTATAATTATATCTATTTTTAGTTTATTATTTTTTAATTTTTATTAATTTTTTTCTCTTTCTTCTTTTTCCCTCTTCATTCTCCATATCCTCTCCCTCCTCTTCCCCAAGTAGAGAAACAGAGATTGTTGCATTCCTGACCCACAGTCCCATTGGAATAGTGAACTAGAGAGTGCAAAACTGAAGAGTGGAGAGTCTAGGGCACAGAGAAGAGCAACATGAGCTGTTGTTTCCCTGAACATCGGAGAACCAGTCCAGAACAAGGTTCATCTCAAGTTAGGTAAGGCTGGCAATTCAGAGTAAGAGCAGCACAAACTAGACAACTAAAGACTCACAGTGTAGGCTATAGACCAGTCAGGGATTAGGAATTCTGGGGACAGAGGAAAACTGTAGGGGGCAGTACTGAATACAGTACCTACAGCAGATCCTGGACATTGGGTCTGAGACTGCAAGCTATGGGGCAGTGGAATGAAAAAAAAAGAGTCAGAGGTTCATCATCACCTAAACTCAAAGGAACACCAGTGGGAGAAGCTCCTCACACTTAGAGGAGGCATATCCCAATTCCCAGACCAAGCAATGAGCAAAACGTAGCAAAAAAAGAAAAAAAAGAAAGAAAGAAAGAAAAGAAAGAAAGAAAGAAAGGGCACACTGGACGTGAAGATCCCACAGATCAAAGCCTCTTAATAGACAACACCAGACAATCCCAATTTCTAAAAATGTCTGAATCAGAATTCAGAGTTTTTGTTATTATTATGCTATGAGAAATCAAAACTAACACCACCAGCACCCTCAAACTCCTTGAGAAGAAGGTACCTCATCTGGAGTCTGTACTCTCCTCACAGCTGGAAATGGTCAGGGAAATCCTTGTGGCGATCCTTGACATGCAAGGTAAGCTGAATGAATTAAACTCTGCAATAGAATATTCATCATCAAGACTGGATGAAGCTGAACAGTGAATGTCAGATACAGAGGAGTCAATACAAGATATTAAGTATATGCATACCCAGTTGGAAAAAAGGATGAAACAATATCAGCTGGATTTGCAAGAGGGTTCAGACAGAATGAAAAAATGAAACTTAAGAATTCAGGGCATCCCTGAAGGAGAATAAAGGTCCACCAGGGGTTTAAGAAATTTATTTTAGGACATCCTCAAGTAAAATTTTTCAGAGATAATTCAGGGTCTGGATACTTACACAACTGAAACATTCAGAAGCCCACCCAAAGTAGACCAAGACTGATTCTCCCCAGGACATATTATTGTACAAATGCTTATGTTGGACACCAGAGAAGCAATTTTGATGGCAGCTAGGGAAAAACCCCAACTAACATAAAAAGTCAAACCCATTAAAATAACTGCAGGCTTCTCCACATCAACATTGAAAGCTAGAAAAGCCTGAACACACATAATTCAAGTTCTGAAAAAGAACAACTTCCAACCAAGAATACAATACCCAGCAAAGTTCTATTTGAAAATAGATGAGGCACATAAGACATTCCATAATATTGACATGTTCAAACAATTTGCAACCACCAAACTAGCTTTACAGAGGATCCTCAATCAGTTACCATATACAGGTGAGATAAGAAAGCCCTACATAGAAGAACAAAGAATGGAACAGTTAACATGAGAGGAAGTCAAGAAAGCAATAAACTAAGCATGAATCAAAAAACAGCAATAAGTAATGACTACATACAAAACAACAGACACTTCTCAATAATTGCTATTAATGTAAATGGTCTTAACTCACCAATTAAGAGACAGAGACTGGCCAACTAGATGATAAAGCATAAACCCCCTATATGTGCCATTCAAGAGACTCACTGAACCCACAAAGACTGTAATAGATTGAGAATTAAGGGCTGGAAAACAATATACCAAATAGGGGGAAAACAAGAAAAAGCAGGAGTCACAATACAAATATCAGATAGATGAACTTTCAATCCAAAACTAATTAGAAGAGATAAAGAAGGACACTACATATTACTAAAAGGAACAATCAATCAGAAACCAATAACACTACTGAATATATACTCTCCAAATACAGGGGCACCTAGCTTCATGAAACAAATTTTACAGGAAATAAAGGACTGCATGTGTTTAGACACAACAATTATGGGAGACTTCAATACCCCACTTTCACCAAGACACAAGTCATCAAAACAGAAAATTACTAGAGAAATGATGAACTCAATCTGTAGCTTAGATCAACTGGAACTCACAGATATCTACAGAATATTCCATCCATATGATGAGGAATACACATTTTTTCTCAGTTCCACATGCTATATTCTCCAAGATAGATCATGTTATAGTATACAAAAATTCCCTCAACAAATACAAAAATGTAGAAATTATCCCCTGTACCCTATCAGACCACAATGGTATAAAATTGGAATTCAAAAGCAAGATAATACCAGAAAGTTTTCAGATTCATGGAGACTAAATAATACACTGCTGAGTGATCAATGGGTTATTGAAGAAATTCAAATGGAAATTTAAAAAATTCTTGCAGTCAAATGATGGTGAAAACACATCCTACCAAAACAATTGGGGTACAGCAAAGGCAGTTCTAAGAGGGAAGTTTATAACATTGAGTGTCTTCATTAATAAGGTAGGGAAGGGCCAAATAAACAACCTAATGACACATCTCAAGACACTAGAAAGCCAACAAGTCAATCCTAAAAGGAACACTGAGAAGGAAATTATTAAGATCAAGGCAGAAGTCTCTCAATTAGAATCAAAAAAGATAATTCAAAGAATTAATGAGACTAAGAGCTGGTTCTTCGAAAAGATTAATAAAAAAGACACTCCCCTAGCCAATCTCATCAAAAAGAAAAAAGAAAAAAAGCCATCATTGTGAAAATTAGAGATAAAAAGGGATCATAACCACCAATTACAATGAAATACAGAAAATCATCAAGGAATACTATGAGAAATTGTATTCCCCAAAATAAAAAAGACAGAAGTAAAAATGAATAAATTTATTAACACATATTATTTACCAAAATTAACCCTGGAGGACATACGCGACCTAAATAAACTCATTACATATGCTGATATAGTAAAGGTAAAAAAAAGTCTCCCAACAAAGAAGAGCCCAAGACCTGATGGGTTCACAGCAGAATTCTACCAAACTTTCAAAGAATTAATAACTGTCTTCCTCAAATTATTTCAAAAAGTAGAAAAGGAAGGAACACTCCCAAACTCATTCCACAAAGCTACCATCACCTGGATACCTAAAACAGGAAAGGATACATCTAAGATAGAGAATTACAGAACAATTTCCTTTATGAACATAGATGCAAAAATTCTTAACAAAATCCTGGCAAACCAAATTCAGCAACACATTAAAAAGATTGCTCACCATGATCAAGTGGGATTTATTCCACAGATACATGGGTGGTTTAACATATGAGGATTGCAAAGAAAAATCACATGATCATCTCAATTGATGCTGAAAAGGCCTTTGACAAAGTATAACACCCTTTCGTGATAAAAAAAAAAAACCTGGAGAAGATAGGCATAACAGGAAAATACCTTAGCATCATAAAGGCCATCTATGAGAGACCTACAGACAACATTACATTAAATGGAGAAAAACTGAAAACATTTCCTCCAAGATCTGGAACAAGGCATGGATGTTAACTCTCTCCTATCTTATTTAACATTATGATTGAAGTCTTCATCAGGAGCAATCAGACTAAAGAAAGAAATCAAAGGGATACAGATAGGCAAAGAAGAGGTCAAATTATCCTTATTTGCAGATGACATGATATTTTACCTAACGGACCCCAAAACCTCCTCTAGAAAACATTTATAACTAATTAAATCCTTTAGCTAAGTGGCAGGATACAAAATTAACACTCCAAAATCAATAGCCTTCCTTTACAGCAACTGTGAGTGAGAAGAGAAGAAAATTACAGATACAATCCCTTTCATGATAGCCCACCAGAAAATTAAATACTTGGGAATGAATCTAACTAAAGACCCTGCAGACCTCTACAAAGAAAATTTCAAAACATTAAAGAAAGAAATTGCAGAGAATACTAAAAGGTGGAAGGACCTCCTCTGCTCCTAGATTGGGAGAATCAATATTGTAAAAAGGACTACCCTATCAAAAGCAATCTATAGATTTAATGCAATCCCATTAAATTTCCAATGACAGACTTTGTTGTTGTTGTTGTTAGGTGCTGTCGAGTCAGCATCCGACTCATAGCGACCCTCTGTACAATAGAGGAAACACTATTGTCAGTGCTTCTCTGCTGTGCATAGGATTTTCAATGGCAGATTGATTTTTGGGAGGGAGTTGCCAGGTCCTTGATTTTTGGGAGGGGGTTGCCAGGTCCTTCTCCCAAGCCTACAGCTTCTGGTGTTCCCAGGCGGTCTCCCATCCAGGTACTAACCAGGCCTGACCCTGCTTAGCTTCCGAGATCTGACAGGATCGGATGCCACAGGACTATGGCTGCAGGCCTGAAAGACTTTACAGAAATTTTTTTAAAATGATTCAAAAATTCATATGGAAACACAAAAGACCACATGTAGCCAAGAATCTCTTAAGCTGAAAAACTAGTGTAGATGGCATCACAATCCCTGACTTTAATCTATACTACAGGGCTGCAGTAGCAAAAACAACTTGGTACTGGCACAAAAATAGGCCTGAAAACCAGTGGAACAGAAAAGAGGACCCAGAGATACATCAACGCATCTATAGCCACCTGATTTTCAACAAAGGAGCAAAGCAGGTAAATTGGAGAAAGGGTAGCCTTTTCAATAATTTCTGCTGGGAAACTTGGATATCTGCTTGCAGAAAAATCAAAACTGACCCACACCTCTCCATATGCACAAGATTTAGCTCGAAATGGATAAAAGACCTCAACATGAAACAAGAGGCTTTAAAATTAATAGAAGAGAAGATAAGCAATACACTCCAACATACAAGCATAGGAAAGCATTTCCTTAATAGGACTCTAATTGCTCAAGAAATCACAACAAGAATAGATAAATGGGATTACATGAAATTAAAAAGCTTCTGTATAGCAAAAGGAACAATCAATAGAGTCAAGGAAATCTACACTCAATGGGAAAAAAATCTTCACATCCTACACATGGGAATAATTTCCAGAATTTATAAAGAACTCAACATAGCAATTCCCAAGAAAGGAAATAACCCAACACAAGTGGGCAAAGGAGCTGAACAGAGAGTTCTCAAATGAAGAAGTTTGTAAGGTCATGAAACACATGAAAAAATGATTAATATCCTTAGCCATTAGGGAAATTCAAATCAAATCAACACTGAGGTCCTACTTTACTCCAGTAAGAATAGTGAAGATCTATAAAACAAATAACAACAAATGCTGGTGAGGTTACAGGGAAAAGGGAACACTTTTACATTGTTGGTGGAGCTGTAAATTTGTTCAACTACTTTGGAAATCAACATGGAGGTACCTCAGAAAACTAAAAACAGATCTTCCATATGACCCAGCTATACCACTCTTGGGAATATACCCAAAGGGAGATAAGTCATCATGCCACAGAGATGCCTGTATCGCCATGTTCAATGCAGCACTTTTCACAATAGTGAGGGTATGGAATCAACCAAGGTGTCTGTCAACAGAAGAATGTATTAAAAAATTGTGCTGCATATACACAATGGAATACTACTCAGCAATCAAAAAATGAAATAACACTTGCAGCAAAATGGATGGACTTGATGAAAATTATCTTACATGAACAAACACAAGGCCCAAAAAGAGAAATACCACATGTTCTCACTCATATGTGGGAGCTGAATCAAACTGAAAAGAAGGAAAAAATCCTACACATAAATTGGAACATAATAAAAAGCTCATGTAAACTGAGGGGAGAAGGGACAATTTAAAGAGTGGGGAGAAGGAGGTTGGGATCTAGCAAAAGGAAGGATGGGAAAAGACAGAAGAGGGAAGAGGGCCAATGAGTAACAGGAACAGAAAGGGGTCAACCTCAAAGTAAACAACCCAACTTTAATAATACCAATAATACCTATAATACCAAAGGATGGCAATAATGCAATTGGACTACATTACTCACATAATACTTCTGAGAATGTAAAAAGACAGATCACTATGGAAGAAAGTTTGGACTTAAATCAAAATCAGGATGCACGTGTATAGAAAAACATTCCCACAAAATACATATAAGTGGAAAGGAGGACTTGGGTGGGTGGGTGGGAGATGGGGGAGCAGGGACCTGAGAGGGTAAGAGGGTCAGGGGGAAGTTATCTATGCAATGTACAATGAAATGCGTATATGGAAATGTTACAATTAAATACATGTCAGAATGAAACACATTAAGTTGTGCATTAAAAATTTCCAATAAAAAATAAGTAAATAAATAAATAAATTAATTAATTAATTTTTAAAAACCCAAAATATTGGACAATAGAAAAAAGATTGCTTAGCAATCACCCCCTTTAGGCAGGAATTCTATACTCAGTTATTTAGTTTCAGAGAAAGGGAGCTCACTGCATTATAACCCATTCTGTTCTGCAATCATACGGCACCTATTGTTCACCACCTCGTCACTGCATTTAGCAGATCTTTGGACCATTGTCATGTCTAAAAAATGGCATTATTCTCTACCTTGAGAATGTTCTCATCCCACCTCCAAACATATTATGAGTTCCTACTGTATGCAGGCACTGTATTAAGTAGATAGGATTTCACTAGTTTAACAGATAACAAAATTAAAGATTTTTACTAACAGATCCTGCTAGGATTACAGGTGGTGTACAGTTGGGATGTGAAGCCAGTAGGATAGTGAGTTTTAGGCCTGCCAGCCTGGGCTACATAGAAAGACTCTGTCTCCAAAATAAATAAATAAATAAATAAATACATAAATAAATAAATATTTAAAAATTTTAGAAAAGGAGTGCCCAATGCTATTAGATGCATTGAAGTTTGGATGAAAAACAGAGAAGTTAAACATATAGGATTTCAAGATGGAATAAATCATTAAAAATCCCTATGATTACAACTATGGGAAAGGCAGAATTATACTCTATTTATAGAGTATATCAAATGCTTTCAATGAAATATTTGTGTGGAGTGGAAAGGACATGAACCAGTTTCAAAATTATTAAAATGTGGTGCTCATTATTGTAAATGTAAATAAAGAGTTAATTTCTTCAGAACAGTGAATACCCAGGAATAAGAAACATATTATTAGAAACTTTTGAAGGATATTCAATGATCATAAGATATATTCCAGCTTTTTCTGGAATCATAGCCAAACTCTTAACAATAGAGAACAATTACAGATTTTAGATTTTAATGTTTTGGGCAGCACAGTCTACTGAGATAAGCCTTGACCTCAGAGTAAAAAGATCTGGATGTGAATTCTGTCTCAATCATTTATTATCTTTAATGCCTTGGCCAACATACCACTCTCTGTGCATTCTTGAGAATATTTAAAATAGCAATATTATCTACCTATTTCAGAGAGTACCAAAATAAGGAAACAAAATGAGATCACGTCTCTGTAAGTGCTTCATAAACAACAGAATGTAATGCAAATGTAACATGGCATTACTGTTTTTATAATCAAATGGGTTAACACAGAACAAAATGTTCCATTGGGTAATTACCTAAATTCAGTAAAAGTGCATTATATTCTAGCAAACTAAAATCCTTGTGGTAGTAGTAGCTACCATTTATTGAGGGTTTATTATGTGCCAGGCAATGAACCAGGTGCTTTACAAACATTATCTCTTTTGGTGCCTGATACAAAAACAGTGTGTGAGTTTACCAAGCCTGTTTAATTTTCCTTTTAGGCACATGGCAAAATTATATATCCCTAGTTTATCTCTTCCCCACATGGCTGTCAGCTTGTCATGCTGTTGAGGTTTATGCATTCCTGTGATGCCACTGGTATTTCAGATATCATCAGGGCCACCCATGGTAGACAGGTTTCAGCTGAGCTTCCAGACTAAGACAGACTAGAGACAAGACCCAGCACCCACTCCTGAAACAATTAGCCATTCAAATCCTGTGAATAGCAGAGAAGCACTGCCAAATATAGTGCCAGAAAATTAGCCCTGCAGGTTGGAGGACATTCAAGAAATGACAGGAGAAGCATGGGCTCTTCAAACTAGAGTCAACCTTAGTTATAGGAATGAAGTAAGCCTCTTGGGGCCTTCTTTTGCTGATATGGCACAATTCAAAATAAGAAAAACATAGTGGATGCAACATTTGGCTCAACATATAAAGATCCTGTACCTGGCATAGTGTTGGACAATGTTTTGTTCTGTTGTATATAAGGTTGCTATGAGTTGGATCTGACTTGACAGCACCCAACAACAACTTTACCTATGTTTGATTTGGACCATGTGCATGCCTATGCCTTACCTAGTTCTTCCCATATAATGTTCTTCATAGTCTTCTGTTCTGTCTGTATCCAAGTGGCTCTTTGGATTTAAATGTTCAGCTCAGTCTCTGGTGTTATGCACTAATAAAGAATAAGATGACATTTCCTCTGGCATCTTTGGTTCCTGAATGATGTGATGGAGCCAAACTTCTTCCCCAAAGCTCCCAGATTAACCTGACATCTGATGTGAGCAAAAAATAAACTTTGGGCTAAGCTACTAAAGTTTTAGAGTTGTTTTTTTTAAACCAAAATTAGCATTAATTATCCAACTTTTTTGAGTTTCTTCAGACTTTTATTTGATGCTAAAGTCAGGAAATAATTTCTGTAAGATCTCACCATCAACCTAACTACAACTGGGATTATGAACCTCATTTTCTTCTTTTCCTGATCATATGGATTTTTCTCTATTTCATTTATTGATTTACCTTAATTTCCTAGAAAATGACTTAATATTTGTTGAACATAGGCATATGTAAAAATATTTTGATATAAGTGGTTTCTTTCAGTCCAATTTTCCCAGATAAGAAAATAGTAATGATGATTTATTAATGTGTATCTTTCTTATGCAAGAGTTCATAATCTGAAACACTATTGATCACTATTGATTACACCTAATTGATCACTCCAGGCCTACAGTTAAGATGACCACTGTGTCTTACCAATTGCAGCTTTATATTTCAAGATGTTCTCCTCAGTTAAATTCTGTGCTCATGATGCTTATGATGATAGGCCTCAAGCACCAATAAGTTACATCCAGATCATCCAATGAAGTCCTTAGATCAATATGGGATTAGCATTAATGAATCTCATTCCATTCTCCTTAGCTAACCAAACATTTGGTGACTTGTGGATAATCAGTACCAGGCGACTGTTAAAAGTGAATGTTATAACGGATTTAGTTATAATCTAATTGGCTTTTTTTTAATAAATAGAAGAGGCAGCACCCACTATTCTACAAATTAGAATGAGATTCCCACTGGGCAATAGCAGATCTGCAGGTTTTGTAAGGTGCAAACAAGGAAAAACATAGAAAAAGAGACTTTTGGTGAGTACCAGATTACTTCAGGTTGTATTTTTTTTCAAAGGCAAAGAGGAGAGGACTTCCCTGTTAGTCTGCCTCATGTGGAATATAATCTTTTGTTTTCAGGAAAAGTTGAACTGGATTAGATCTTTCTGCATCCTTAAAATTTCAGTTTGATTAAGCAGGATTGAGCATGAACCACTTTGGTTTAGTCTGGTCTATGGGGGCCTTATGCAGGAGCTCAGTCCAAAGCAATGACTTCACATAATTTTTGTTTAAAAAGACTGAACAAAAATGGTCAGAGAAAAAAGTAAGGAAATGAAATCTTTAACCAGAGGGTAGATAATATTACTGATTTCCATTTTCTCCAAGCCATTGTAATAAATAAAAGGGAAGAAAACTACTATTAATTAAGTACATAATATCCCATTTAACCCTAATAAGAACATAAGAACTATTATTTTCCTTGTTTCTTCCAATGAAATCATCTTGAGATTCAACAAGATTAAGGCTATTGTATATATTCACTATTGTTACACAATACAGTGGGATTCTAATTTAGTTCTTTTGAGTTAAAGTCTTCAGCTATTTGAATTAACATGCTTTTAATCACTTAATACCACACATTTACTACTAACAGTTGGTAGCAGAAACACTGTTGTTCAGGATAATGGTTAGGTGCAAAAGTTGTAAGAAAATCAGAATTGAGATCAAACTCTGACTTTACTATCACTTGCTTGTAAAATATGGAGCAGTTTCATCAACTTTTATACCTATCAATTGTTCTTAAATATTAAAGTGGAACAAGGGATTTGCTAATATTAAGTAAATGCATTACAATTCTTTCATGGTGACGCTCACATCGTAACTGCTCAAAAACTGCAACCATTTGCATCCTTGGTATCAGTATTCCAAAGAGTATCTATTGAAAGTGCTTTGATGTTAACAATTTGATTGTCTACCACAGTATTTTAGTTTTAATAACAGATACTTTTCTTTCAATGGGTTTATTTCATTCATTTAACATAGATTTATCAAGCACATGCTAAGTTCTAATAACAATACCAGATATCAGAGATGCATTTAAAATTAAGGTGTATTTCCACTCTCACATCTCACTGAATTTACATTCCATTGATAGTACTTAGCAACAAAAAAATTAAAAAGAAAAAAGAAAATTATCACAGACCTAGCACAGCATATTTCTAAGAAGTGTAAAAGCTCCTTTTGTGTAAAATACAATTTGAAATCACAATATGAGAAGACTTCTAGTTACAAAACCTGTATATGTAAAGAACTTGGAAGTCAACATTCTTGTTCCTACAAGATTGTTGTTGTTGTTAGGTGCTGTCGAGTTGTGTCAGACTCATAGCAACCCTCATAGGGTTTTCAGTGGCAGATTGTTTCAGGATTGCCTTGGGAGTAGGTTGCCAGGTCCTTCTCCCATTTTTGCTGTGCTGAGAATTGAACTTGGGACCTCAGAGACTGCAGAGTGGCGCTCTACCAACTGAGCTAAATCCCAGCCCTACAACAAGATACCCTTGGACAAACAAAATCTAGAACACTTCATGGAATGCTCAGTGAATGGTGGTTGTATGGTAAATCTCCACCCTGAAATCTGGAGAGAGAGGCTCACACAGAGAGAGGTAGGGGACACCCAAGATGTGCTTATCTGCTGCTGAAGCCATACACTAGTAAGAATCTTGACAGCAAGGAGATATTTGGAAATAAGAAAGAACATCTCTGAATATAACAGCATAGAAGGACCGCCACATGTTCATGGACTTTACCTTAAAACTCAGAAGTCCTACCAGATTCTCAGAAGGATGCCAGAAAGATTTATCCCATGGCTCTGGAAGAGGAAGGGAAAGATCAATCACTTAGAAATGTACCTAGAGCTCTTTCCATAAAAAGGTCCATTCTATGGGGCTTATTCTATATTTCTGGGAGCCTTGTCATAGCTGGTGAAAGGATATTTTCTCTTACTCTGGTCTGTTTCAGCTTTCTGTCTTACTCGATGGAGAAGAAGCCTAGTAATCAGGAGTCAAACATCCATGGAAGTTTATCAGGAATTCTTCTTCCAATGTATGGGATAAAGTGCAATGTAGAAGTAAAAAAAATTCATGAAAAAAACTTATGAAAGTCACACTGTCAAGACATAGGCCTACAAAGTACTAATATTTAATCATAAGATTATATCCACTTTAGAATTCGATATGGAGAATTCTCATCATAGTAAAATTAGCACTAAGATATGATCCACCTATAACACTCCCATATATGTATTTCAAGGAATCAAAGTCAGTACACAGTAGAGATGCCTGCAGACCTAGTTTTATATCAGCACAATAGCCAAGTTATGAAATCAGGCTAGATGTCCATCAACAGATGAATGGATGAAGAAAATTTGTTATATATACACAATGCAGTATTATTTAACCATAAAGAGGAACAAAATTGTGACATTTTCAGGAAAATGGATGGAATGGGAGATAACCACCTTAAGCCAAATGAGACAAACTCATAAAAGTGTTGCATGTTTTCTCATTTATGTGAAATCTAAGTTTAACAAAGACATGAAAGTAGAAAGACATGAATGATTAGGGAGAAGAAGTGAATGAGTGAAAGGGGAATAAAAGGTAATAGAGGGAATTGATAGAATCAAAGTATGTTATGTGCATGTAGGAAAATGAGACAATGAATCCCATTGTTTTGTTTTTTAAAATTGTTTTTAAAAATCTTGTTATTTTTGTTAAGTGCAGATAAATTGAGTCTGACTGCATCTAACAACTGAACAAAACAACACTTGACCCTGTGCCACAGGCACAATATTTTTTATGTTTAAGCCCATTGCTGCAGACACTGTCTCAATCCATCTCGTTGAGGTCTTTCATTTTTTCATTGACCTACCACTCTCCTGAACATGATGTTCTTCTCCAGGAATTGGTTCCTCCTAATAAAATGTTCAAAATACATAAGACACAGTCTAATCATCTTTGATTCCAAGAAGCACTCTGATTTCACTTCATCTAGGATGGACCTTTTGGTTCTTTTGGCAGTCCATGGTATACACAATTTTTATCCACCAGCACTATAATTCAAAAGCATCAATTCTTCCATCTCACTTCTTCAATGCCCAGCTTTCACGAGCATATGATGTAAGTGGAAATACCATGGCATGAGTCAATTGGACGTTCATCTTCAATGCAACATCCTTACTTTTAAAACTTTTAAAGAGGTCTTTGGCAACAGCTTTTCCTAATGCAATGTGTCTTTTGATTTCTTGACTGCTGCTTCCACGAGTGTTGATTGTAGAATGAAGTAAAGCAAAATATTGAACAACTTCAATCTTTTCTTCATTCAGCATGAAGTAGCTTGCTGACATACTCATAAGGATTTTTGTTTTCTACATGTTGATCTTCATTCCATACTGAAGGCTCTATTCTCTGATCTTCATCAGTAAATGATTCAAAGCATGTTCAATTTCAGCAAGCTATCATGTGTCATCTGCATATTTCAGGTTGTTAATGAATCTTCCTCCAATAAAGATGCAGTGTTCTTCTTTGTAAAGTCCGGCTTCTGGGATTATTTGCTCAGCGTAGAGATCGGCAAGGTTAAGTGAAAGGATACAGCCCTGACACACACCCTTCCTCACTTTGAACCAAGAAGCTTTTCCTTGTTCTGTTCCAATGACTGCCTCTTGATCAATGAACAAATTCCTCATGAATACAATTAACTGTTCTGATATCACCATTCATCACAATGTTATTCATAACTTGTTGTGATCCACACAGTCTAATGTCTTTGCATAGAGAAATAAAACATATATAGACGTCTTTCTGGTATTTTCTGCTTTTGGCCAAAATCCTTCAGTAACAATCTCCCTTGTTCCATGCCGTCTTCTGAATCTGGCTTTTCTAGCAGTTTCCTATCCATGTACTGCTGCAGTCACTTTTGAATGATGTTTTGCAAAATTTTACTTCTTCATGATATTAATGATATTATTCAATAATTTCTGCATTTGATTGGTCTTTCTTGGGAATAGGCACAAATATGGATCTCTTTCAGTCAGTTGGTCAGTAGCTGTTTTTCGTATCTCTTCTCATAAACAAATGAGCACCTCCAGTGCTGCGTCTGTTAAAATATCTCAATTGGTATTCCATAAATTCCTGGAGACTTGTATTTCACCAATGCCTTCACGGCAGTTTTCACTTCATCCTTCAGTATCATTGGTTCCCGATCATATACAAGCCCTTGAAATGTTTGGTCATCCACCAATTCTTTTCGATATAATGATTCTATATATTCCTTTCATCTCTTATGATGTTTCCTGTGTCATTCAATATTTTCTCTGTAGAATCCATCATTGTTGCTACTCAAGGCTGGATTTTTTTTCTTCAATTATTTAAGCATGAAAAAAAAAGAGTACGTTTTTCCCTTTTAGTTTTATATTTCCATCTATTTGCACATGTCATTATAATATTTGACTTTGTCTTCTTGAGATGCACTTTGAAATTCTCTTCTTAGTTCCTTAAATTAGCCAAGTCTTCCTTTCATTTTAGCAGTGCAAAGTTCAAGAACAAGTTTCTGTTTCTTTTGATATGTAATTTGGCCATTTTTTTCTTTTTAATAATTTTTTGCTTTCCTCATGAACAATGTCTTTGATGTCATGCCACAATTCGTCTGGTCTTCCATCATTAGTATCTAATGCATCAAATCTGTTCTTGAGATGATCTCAAAAATTAGGTGGGATATATTCCAGATCATGTCTTGGCTTTATACATTTGACCTAATTTTCTTCAGTTTCAGTTTGAACCTCCATATGTGCAATTGATGATCTGATCCAAGATTAGCACATGGTTTTGTTCTGACTTTTGATAGTCAGGTTTTCCATCATCTCTTTCCACAAATGTAGTGAATTTGGTTCCTATACGTTCCATCTGGGGAATTCGATGTGTATAGTCCCCATTTTATTTTTGTGAAAAAAAAATGTATTTGCAATGAAAAAGTCATTGGTCTGACAAAATTCTATCATGTGATCTCCAGTATCAATTCTGTTATCAAGAAAATACTTTGCATAAGGTTAAAAAAATAGTATATCTACTCCTTAAAACCACTCAAACAGGGCTTTCCAATAGTGGCAATGAATTAAGCCTGAGGGACCCAAGACAAATATACTCTGTGGAGAAGAATGTAGAAAATATCAAGTCAACAGGGAAACAGAAACAAAACAACAGGAGAATTTGAAACATCTGGGACATATAGCTGTAGAAAATTTTAAACAGAACCTAACACTAAGTAAACTATCATAAATCATGACACCAAAGGCCTACTTAACAAAATTTCTTTTACCTGATACAACATATTTGGTTTTAAATAAAAAGTAGAAGTCAAATTAAAAGTCAAGAAAAAAGGCTATTGAGACAAAGCCTCATAATTATGCTCAGATATAATAATGATAATGATATTATCAGAGAATAATGGCAGGTTGCCATGGCTCACACCTATAATCCTATCAACTCATGAGGCTTAGGCAGGAGGATGGCAAGTTTGAGGCCAGAAGAAGCCTGTGTAACTTAGCAAGCCCTGTCTCAAAAAAAAAATAAATAAATAAAAATAAAAAAGAGGCTAGGTATGCAGGTTACTGATAGAGCACTTGCCTAACATGTGAAAGGCCCTTGGTTAAAACTTCCAGTAACAGAAAATAATAAATAAATAAAGTAACTCTGATTAATGTGTTAAGAGATATAAAAGAAAAAAGTAGAAAATACGTACAGCATAATCAAAAATATAAGAGATCTAGGAAAGAATCTAAAGTAAATACTAGAAATCAAAAACACTAAAATAAATTAAGAATGCCTTTGAGGGACTCATAGAGTCAACACAACCCAGGAAAGAATTGATGAGATTGAAGAAACTTCTCAAAATGTACTGCAATTAGAAAAGTATGAAAATAACAAAAGCAGATAGAACATTTAAAAACTGTGCCAGAATTTCAAACAATATAACATATATACCGTGGATTACTAGAAGACTAAGCAAAAAGAAATGCTTAAAGTAAAAATGTGCATAATTTCCAAAAAATTACAGACACTAAACCACAGATCCAGGAAGTTTAGCAAAAAAAAAAAAAAAAAAAAAAAAAAAAAAAAAAAAAAAAAAAAAAAAAAAAAAAAAAAAAAAAAAAAAAAAAAAAAAAAAAAAAAAAAAAAAAAAAAAAAAAAAAAAAAAAAAAAAAAAAAAAAAAAAAAAAAAAAAAAAAAAAAAAAAAAAAAAAAAAAAAAAAAAAAAAAAAAAAAAAAAAAAAAAAAAA
>VMDO01010288.1:0-24151 GCA_007922755.1 Pedetes capensis | reverse complement strand
AAGAAAGAAAGAAAAAAGAAAACAATCACAAACATGCATATCATCTTCAATCTGTAGAACAACTAAAGACAGAAAATCCCAAAGGAAGTGAGAGGAAAAAGAACTCTACAGCTATACAGTGACAGGGATAAGAATAACAAGAAGTCTCTTATCAGATTTCATGTATTCAAAAAAAGAGTACAGTGAAATATTTAAGGTGTTTTTAGAAAATTAACTTGGAAATTGAGTATCCAAGGACATTGTCCTTTAAATGTGAAGGAGAAATAAAGACATTATGAATTTTTTTACTGTGGCAAACCATATGTTCTTGAATCTAATCCACATTCTTGCAACAGTTTTAGAGCGCTACAAAATCAGATGCAGATTGGAATCACTTGCAGACTGGATTCCTACAAGAAGGCTCTACCTCCAATCTAACCCACACATAATTCTAATCGGCATCTGATTTTGTAGCACTCTAAAAGTATTGGAAAGGTGTGGATTGGATTGGCAAATATATAGTAGTTTAATTCTTTATAAATTAACAGTTTAAATCATGCTCAAGGCAATGTATTTATTTCAGGGAAAAAATTATATAAAGGAGTGAACACTATGTGTGCATGTATTAATTTAAATATCTAGCCAGTACCTTTCACTTATAAAAACCTAAATTAGAGTGGACTGAGTTAAAAGAAAAAAAGTCTAGGAACCATAGATTTTAAACCTCTAGGTAGTCATGATATAGGAAGTGGGCTAATAAGGTAAGATATTAATAGATAATCTAGTGTAGGCAGTATTTAATGTAATGAAGGACTATCAAGTATACTGGCAATAGAAAAGAAAATAACTGTAGAACTGTCACTGAATATTTCTTCAATTAGTAAGTGAATAAGATCAATGTAGGTTGAAATTACTAGAGTAGGTTTTACTGAAGGAATGAACCCAGGCAGGAGTCTGATTTCATTCCTTCAATAAAGATCTTCCCACGTAGTGAAGAAAAGGAAAAACCAAGTAGAAATCTCTGGATATCAGCTGACTTTCACTGTGTAGGAGAACACTCCACCTTTTAGACTTTAAATAAGAAATAATAATTTATCTCACACTTCAGTTTTTCACATTGTCTGGACTCAATTGTGAATTCCTCTGGTTTCACTTATGCAACTACCATTGGCTTGAGGACTGGATTGTCTAAGAAGTCTTTAGATATAATGGTTCAACTCACCTACATGGGTATGAATAGAGAAAGTCTGAAGAATAGTAACCATTTTTATAGTGCAAACTACTAGAGTCTACTAGTTGATTCTGGTTTCAAAAGCTATATTCAAAAGCTATGTAGATAAGAATATTGTTTGTAGGTTGGAGGATCAGAGAATGTTGGCAATTAATTATATGAACACAGTCTGATACTGCAGTGTGAGGTTGTATCAGGTTTACAGAATCCTCGTGTCAGAATATTAACTGTAAAAGGAAGTAAAGATGATTTTTCTCAATGATTTTGTTTAATAGGTGATAAATATTTAATTCAGAAATGTTAAGTGAATTCCTCAAAATCATATATCCACCAGATGTGTTCAGATGGGACTAAAACTCTAGTATGCTTATTAGTCCACGTTCTTGAATATCAAGCAAAATTCATTTTGACTTATCTGGAGTATTTAGTAGATTTATAAGACATATGGATAGGGATCTATTTGTCTGTGCATGTGTGTGTGCATGTATTGATTCATCACACACATACATTTGCACTCTAAATGCACACACATACAAATACATACAGTAGGAAAAGTAGGCATAACAGTACGATTTTGCATGGCCTTTTGCCAAATGTTAATTTGTCTTAGCTTCTAATGTATTTTATACCCTGAGTGGAAGTTATTCCCAGAGCTAATTCACATGTACTGTTGAACATACGCCATCTGTTCCTGGAACCTGTGGCTTCACACAACACGTGCCATGTAAGGTAAGTAGTTTCTAATATCACCCTAAAATAAATGCACTTGCTCTCTTTCTTTGGGAAAAAATTAAGAAATTAATCTTTTCATACAGCCATCCTTTCCTGCTTATGAAAGACACCTAAGGTGAATTCTCATAATAACCTCATGAACATATTTTCCAGAGGACTTCTGACTTCAATGAAAGATGTGGAATCTCCAATATTAAAAAAATCTGAATTAAGGAAAGGACTTCTGCAATTATTTTAAGGACATTAAAAACTAATAATAACTTGTGTAATATAAGTTTACTTAATCAAACAGTGATGATATTCAATGCCATTTTCTAGAGTACTAAATTTTATAATGTTAGATAATTCATTTCACATCTCAGAGCCACAGTTTCCTCAGATTTAAAAAGGTTGAGGTGGATTTTAAGAATGACTACATATCCACTGAATATTGTAATAATAACTAGTGATGAACGCACATGACACATTTAGCGTAGTGCTTAATAAAAAGTCAACAATAAATGTTAATCATTTTTATATGATTAAATGAAGAAATTTTCAACAAAATGTTACAATCAAACAATTAATGGTTGCTACAACTCATGAATTACTTGTCGAAGATAAATAGAGGTGGACATTGAACAACAGCATCCATCAAGTAAAAGCATTTGCCAACATGAAAAAAATGCTGCTTGTTGCTGTACTGAAAGCTTAACATAAGTTACTTTTATTGAATCCTCTTTAGTAACTCTTTTTTATAGGTAGGAAGACGGAGGCCAAGAGAAGTTAGAGAAGATTCCTTTAGTCTTAGGACTAATAGGAGGGAGAGCTGGGATTTGAGCCCAGATATGTCTTACTTCAAAGCCTTTGATTTTAAATACGTTTATAGACTTACCATTTGCTTTCATTTTTGTGACTTTCTGTCATATTTAATCTAGATAAGCAATCACAATGTGCCCTGGGTCTGGACTTCCACACTTTAAGCCAGTAAGGGTTGGGCTATATGATGTCCAATAAAAATGTTTGTTGAGTTCCCTGCTTAAATTGACAGTGAAATGCAAGAGGTCAAAAAAACTCAGGCTTTTGTAATATTTTCCTTAGACAAAGGCCAACTAGGGAAACTGGGATTCAGACAGCACTGACAATTTAAGTAATAATGAAAAATGTCAGAGAGGTTCTAGAGATAAAGAGAATGATCTTGGGGTCAGTGGCCTATATATCAAATTTCTTTGTGCCAGTCCTTAAGTGATAGGAAAAGATATGGGAGCTGGAATGTCCCAACAATAAGAACAAATGAGATTACAATGTATGGAGGATGGAATTGGAGGATCATAATTGCTACTTTCTGGAACTCTTACTCCAAGAAGACTTGCCTATTTCATTCACTATAGGAAGAATAAAACTATGTAACTGCTTCAATATATTTCTTCTCAGGGCCATTTTTATCCTCTCATCTTCAAGACTGACAAGTTAATAAAATCACGACTTTCACAAGACTAAAATTCATATGTCTTAACAGATCTGCGTATGCCCGATGTTCTCACTGAAAATTTGCATCTTAGGATACAATGATGTTTTAATTTAGAAAGAGTGAAGGACTCAAATTGGAAAGCACTAATTTAACAATTTGGGTGTAACAATTCAGTTTAACCAATTTGATTTTGGCTTCCTCTCCTCCTACAGATTAGACAGAGAATAGGAGGCAAGGACTATGTAATTACTATTTCTATTTTCTATGTAAATACTTTGTCAATTTCCATATGTTCATGCATATTACTAGATCTAAGACTACGCCTATACTCAGTAGTTCCACTGCTTAAGTTTTATTTGTTGGGTCTCCAAGAAATCTTGGATGCAAGAATCCATTTGATAGAACTCTATCTGTCTTCTAAGGGGCTCTGTTATATTTCCTTTTGTGAATCTTTACAAAGAGGAATAGATATTAAAACTCTGCAACTATTCAGTTACCCAAGCTGGGAAGCTAGTCATCATTTTTAACTTTTCCTCTTCTCATCACCCACATCCATAATTACCTCCTCCCTGATCCAGGAATCTCCACATACCTTTCCCTCTCTTCCATCCCTATCCTGGTCCCCTTGGACCTTTACAAAGACCTTCAAACTTGGCTTACTATTTCCAGTCTCATTCCCTTTCATATATCACTTCCTAACATTGCAAGTAAAGTGATCATTTAATGATCATTTACTGAAAAATACTATGATGACAATGGTCAGGAATACTGTGCAGATTAATATCCTTACACAGATTCTCTTTGCTTTTAAGATACAACCCCAAATTCCTAAACATCATTGCAAGAACCTACATAGTTTGAACCCTTCTCATTTCATCACTGTGTCTCCATCTTATTCTATGCTTCACTTCTTTGCGCTCCCTTTTCTTTGAACATCCCATGTTACCTCTGCCTTCAATGTCATTATCCCCCTAATATCTTTGTTTCTATTCTTTCAATTCTTTAGGTCCAAGACTAATTGCCACTTCTTGATGCAACATGCTGAGCACTAGAGCAGAAGGAAAACCTCTAATTCATTATTCTATATCTTCATTTCCTTTATCATAATGTTCAGCAATATCCAAATATTTAGAACTGAAAAATTACTGAGAGAAAAACTGGTGAATATGCAAGTTAAAATGTTGTGGATTTTCATGCTATAGTTTGTATTTTGCTCTCATGACAGAGATCACCCACAACTCAGGACCATTTTTTAAATTTTTTATTTAAATTAACTTTATTTCAAATTGATACATAAAGATATAAAAGTTGCATATATTAATAGAATATCATGTGATTTTTACATACATGTTCACATTATGTAATGTTCAATTTGGAGTAAGCATATGTATCTTCTCAAATGCTTATCATTTATTTGGGTAGAAAATATTCAAATTTTTTTTCTTCTAGATTCTTTAAAATATACAATACATTAGTGTTGTCTATAGTCATTTTAGGTGGGACTGGGATTTAGCTCAGTGGGTAGAGCGCTGCGCTGCAGTCTCTGAGGCCCTGAGTTCAATTCCCAGCACCGCAAAAATGGGAGAAGGGCCTGGCAATCCACTCCCAAAGCAATCCCGAAGCACTCAGCCATTGAAAACCCTATGAGGGTCACTATGAGTCAGATACTGACTCGACGGCACCTAACAACAACAACAACAATAGTCATTTTACTGTGCAAAGTTGTTGTTAGGTGCTGTTGAGTTGGGTCCACTTGTAATGACCCTACATAAGACAGAATGAAACACTACTTGACACTGTGCCACAGACACAATCTTGTTTTTATGTTTGAGCCCATTATTACAGATACTGTGTTTTCTCCCATTGTGAATTGTGCTACACCAGTAAATGCAAGTACTAGGGGCTTTATTCCATTCCCATCATTAGGATGGACTCTACTTTGAGGAGGCAAGTCTTCCCTAGAGGTCTTTTGAGTGCCTTCTAGGCTGGGGGATGGGTCATTTTCCAGCATCATAATTGACTGTGCTTCTTTGCTATTCATAGGGTTTTCCATAGCTAATTGTTTTGAGAGTGGGTTTCCAGGTCCTTCTCCCTAATTCTGTTTTAGTCTGGAAGTCCAGCTGAAATGTGCTCAGGATGAATGGCCCTGCTGGTACCTGAAATAGCAGTGGCATAGCTTTCAGCTTCCCAGGACCACACAACCCCCCACAGCACAACAAGGTGACAGATGGGGGGGGGTAGTGTGTACTAGGATTCAGAAATTATGTCTCTTATCCTATTGTAATTTCAAAGACATAATCCATTAGGAAAGCAAAATGGTATTAAAAAGACAAGAAAAATAGAAAGAACAGACCAAACTAAATGTCAAAAGAGACTTTGAAACTTGCCCTTGAACATGGAGCAGATAAGTAACAGGAAGATATGATGAAGTTAAAGAACTAAACAGATTTCAACAGGTAGCTCAAGAAGACAGAATCAAATATTACAATAATATGTGTAAAGAGGTGGAGATAGAAAATTAAAGGGAAGAGCATGCCCTGTTTTTCTCAAGTTTAAAGAATTGAAGAAAATTTCAGGCCTCAAGTAGCAATAGTGAAGGATTCTACAGGGAAAATATTAAACAACACAGGAAATATCAAAAGAAGATGGAAGGAATACAGAGCCATAATATCAACAAGAATTGGTGGATGACCAACCATTTCAAGAGTTTGCATATGATCAGAGATCAATGGTAATGAAAGAAGAAGTGGAGCTGCCTTGAAGGAATTGAAGAAACAAAAGTTTCCTGGAATTGATGGTATACCAATTCAGATGTTTCATCAAACAGATGCAGCACTGAAGACGCTATTTATACCAAAAGATTTGGAAAACAGATACTTGGGCAATCGACTGAAAGAGATCCATATTTGTGTCTATTCCCAAGAAAGGAGATAAAATCAAAGGCAGAATTTACCAAATGATATCATTAATATGACACACAAGGAAAATTTTGCAAAAGATCATTCAAAAGTGACTGCAGTACTATATAGGCAGGGAACTGTTGGAAAATCAAGCCAGATCCAGAAGAGTGTGGGGAACCAGGGACATCATTGCTGATGTAAGATGGATATTAGCTGAAAGCAGAGAATACCAGAAAGAAGTCTATGCTTTCTTGACTATGAAAAGGCATTTGACTCTGTGGAAATAACTCTGTGGAAATAACAATTTTTTATGGATAACACTTTGAAGAATAGGAATACCAGAGCATTTAATTGTACTCATGTGGAATCTGCACATAGACAAGGAGGCAGTCAATCAAACTGAACAAGGAAACATTGCTTGGCTTAAAGTCAAGAAAAGTGTGTGTCAAGGCTATATCCTTGCACCATACCTCTTCAATTTCTATGCTGAGCAAATAATCCCAGAAAGTGGTCTTTAATGAAGGAGAATGCAGCATCATGTTGGGAGCAAGTCTCATCACAACCTGCATTATGCCAGTGACACAACCTTGTTTGCTGAAAGTGAAGAGGATTTGCAACACTTACTGATGAAGATCAAATAACACGCCTTTAGTATAGATTGCACCTCAACATCAAGAAAACAAAAATCCTTACAACTGGGTCAGTAGGCAACTTTGGAATAAATGGAGAAAAGTTTGAGGTTGTACACGATTTTGCTTTACTTGGCTCTATAACCAACACCCGTGGAGCAGCATTCAAGAATTCAAAAGATGTGCCAGGCACAGTTGCACATACCTGTAATCCCAGCGGCTAGGGAGGCAGAGGCAGGAGGATTGTAAATTCGAGACCAGAGACAGTCTGCATAATTTAGCAATACCCTGTCTCAAAAATGTAAAAAAAAGAAGGGCTGGGGTGCAGATCAGTGGTCCAGCACTTGCAAAGCATGCAAGCGCGAGGCCCTGGGTTCAACACCCAGGACCTAAAAAAATAAAAAAGAATTCATAAGATGCACTGCTTTAGGAAAAGCTGTAGCAAGGGATCTCTTTAAAGTTTTTGTATAAGGGTGTCACATTGAGGACAAAGGTGCTCCTGATTTATGCCATGGAGTTTTCAGTTGCATCATATAGTTGTGAAAGCTGGACATTGAATAAGGGAGACAGGAGAAGAATTGATGTTTTTGAATTATGGTGCTAGAGACATCTATTGAATATACCATGGACTGCCAAAAGAACCAACAAATCTGTCCTAGAAGAAGTACAACCAATGTGCTCCTTGGAAACAAGAATGGCTGGACTGCATCTTACATATTTTGGACATGTAGTCAGGAGGAACTAATTCCTGGAGAAAGACATCGTGTTTGGGAGAGTGGCAGGTCAACAAAAAAAAGGAAAACCCTCCACCAGATGGATTGACACAGTGTCTGCAACAAGGGGCTTAAACATAAATAAGATCATGTGCCTGGCACAGAAGCAGGGAGTGTTTTGTTCTGCTATACATAAGTTCACCATGAGTCAGACGCAACTCAGTGGCACCTAACAAGAACAATTACATTTGCTCTTGAGTTGCTTGTGTTCCTTATACATTCTGAGTATTAACCCCTTATCAAATATATAGTTTGTAAATATTTTCTTCCATATTGTAAGATTTCTCTTAATTACTGATTCTTTCCTTTGTTGTGCAAAACCTTTTTGGTTTGCTGTAATTCCATGTTTAATTTTTGCTTTTATTTTTTGTTTTGGGGATTTTATCCAAAAAAGCCTTATCTCAATCAATCACTTAAAGAATTTTCCTCTCTGTTTTCTTCTTGTAGTTTAATAGTTTTAAAATCTACCTTTCATTGATTTTTTATATGGTGAGAGATAGCTTTCTATTTTCATTCTTTTATATGTAAATAGCGAATTTTCCCAGCATTATTTATTGAAAAGACCATTCTTTCCCCAATGTATGTTTATAGCACCTTGGTCGCAGATCACTTGGCTGTAGATGCACAAGAGAACAACCCTCTATCTCAAATTTTCCATACTCTCAAAAATTGAGTGAATGAATGAGCATATATGAACAGTACTTAAACTTTATTAGTTTAACTCTCCCCTTTCAGCAAGCCATGAAATATGCTCAAACACATACCAAACTAATTGTATGTGACACAAAAATGTACATTTTTGGCTCTCGTGGCCAAATTGAGAGAGAAGAGACTAGAAGCTTTCTGTGAGACGCAGAAAAGAAATGAAAGGAGCCCTTTCATTTCTCTTACTTGACCTCACTCTTTATCTCTAGCCTCTCAGATTTGAGGCCTAAAATGCTGTGGCCGGTTAGAAAGATGTAAGACTGTGAGTTAATTTATAAGATCATAGACAGCTAGAGAGTTGGTTTAATTGAAAGATATAATTACCAGGTGTTGAAGGCAAAGGGGTTCATTAATTTAACAGACACATTGTTGACTGAACTGCTCTCATTTTAATTTTTCATGACATATCAAGGAGAGGACACCTGTGGGTCATCAGAACTGACCAATCCTGGGCTTGCAGGCACTTAAAATTCCACCCTAGGAGCAAGCAATCTTTCAGAAATAAAAGGCTAAGTTGATTTCTCCTGTTTAAAACTCCATGTTATAAAACTCTGTAATAATCCTCCGTTGCCTACTGATGCTCCACAAAGCCCTTGATAATCTGGCTTTTGTCAATGTCAACTGCCTGAATTTTATATACCATTTCTCATCCTCATACTGTTTCTTTGAGATACTTTTAAATGATTATAACCCTAATCATTGCTGTTATAATAGTCTTTAAAATTATTACTATTGCTACTAAAGTTTAGTGCACACATACTATGTAAAAACATTGCTAAAACACTTCATATGTGTTAGTTCATGAGGTCCTCCTGACCACATGACTTACCATATGTGGGAGGTGCTTTCCCTATTTTAAAGATAATAATGTGAGTCAGGGAATAGCCAATCTGCTTGCCTCACACCAAACAACCAATACAAGCAAATTTTGGATTAGATTGCAGGACTATCTACCTTCAAAATCCGCCATTTAAGCATAAATTACATTTTATTGGGTCTGACAGTCTTCTATACTCATCTGTGCATTCTTCAAGATTAAAAAGTATGTCTCAGTAACTGATGTGTCTCCAACAACTAACAAAGTGCTTAGCTCCTAGAAGGCTCTCAGGAAATCTGCTGGATAAAGGAGGTAGAAAATGAACTCCTTTCCCTTCCTAGTTGTAGGACTTGAAGTGAAAGTCTAGGCAAGCCATTACCACATCTATGAAAGAGGTGCAAATGACTTCTCCTGAAGTCAGTGGCTCAGAGGACCAGTGTCCTTGCAGTGAAGTCCAAAGAAATGTTGGAAGTGGTGTTAGCATGGTCTTATTCAAGGAGAGGCTGAGAAGCACATTAGAAAGAGCTTTGTAGACCATCCAGCTTGTCTTGACCATAGAAGTCAGATGCTTTCCACCTTAATAATATACTTCCCAAACATGGAGGTGTTACTATCCCATTACAGTCATAATATCATTTCATATGCATAGAATTATGAGATTTTTTATATCTACCTGTAATTCATCAGATGAGGCTTAAAATGACAGCAATAATAATAATGAAAACAATAACTATTACAAGTCTATTTATGTGTCACTTGCTATCCAAGCACAACTTCTAGTCTTACAGCAACACTGTGAAGTACAAGTTAATATTAACTCCACTTGATGGGGTAAGGAACTGTGAAGTAACTTTCCCAAGTTTAACTATTAGCTGAAAGAATTGGAATTTAGGTTTAGGCCTTCCTGACTCTAAAATAGTTTCATACATTTTATCAGGAAACACTGCAGTACTTCATCATTTTTATCTTAATTTTTAAACATATTTTTTCAAGTGGGGCTATTGACTGAATATATATTTCATATGTTGTTATTGTTGGATGCTGTCCAGTGGGATCCAACTCATAGCAACTCTACATACAACAGATGAAACACTCCTCAGCATAGTCTCATGCCCAGTACTATATCAGTGCTTCTCTTCTATTCATAGGGTTTTAATGGCTGACTTTTTTTCGTGAGGAGTGGACTGTCAGGTCCTTCTCCAAACTATTTCACATAGAAGGAGAAAATTTCCAGCCAAAAAATATGGAAGTTACTTTAGAAGAAAAAATGAACTTGAATTTGAATGTTCCTGATGTTACTGGCCTAAACTGTCCACATACCCCAGACTATAGTAGAGGCTGACAGTTCAATTAACCAAATATGGGGGAAAATAGCATTGATTAAGTAGAAATCTATGGAAGTAGTTAATTACATTTCTTGGATAGCTGAAGACATTTTGTATTTTAGCTCATCTTAATGAAAATCTAAATATATCAGGGCTTTTGCAGAGAACGGATCACAGTGTATTTCTTTCTGTGTCCTTGAAGTTTATTTAATCAGACTTTGCAGAATATATGCACTGCCTTTCTCAGTGCCTCTACTAATATTGTATTTAGTAGTGATTCCTGATTGCAGAGAAGAGATTGTTTCCTAATATTTGCTATCAGATATGATATGACATCACAACACTTGAACATGTATAGCACACCAAGACATCTCTATTTAATAACTGAAAATCCATACATCTTCAATTTCCCTCTAATCCTCATAAATGCCCTTTTCTCAACTTCTTTTCTTTGTTTTCTAAGCTTTATTCAAGGCAGTTTAGATTAATAGATGTACAGTTGTAATTGATTTTCTGGAAAGTAGATTACTCACACAAATGTATCAAGGAGTTGCTGAAAACTACTGAGTCCCTGAAGTTGATATAAACAATGGATTCTTGACATTTATACACTTAACACTTTCCATTGGTTTGCCATTATTGTGGTGGCAAAGGTGTTTAGTTTCCTTGAGCTATGCAGCATATCTACAGGGCATGATAGTTCCTGTGGTTACTAACCAGATGTCTCATCTCACCCATCAATAAATACAAGCCTGGTAACAATAATATCAGTGCTCAAATCCCAGTGATTCTGTGTCTACTCTGCTGTGTACCCCAGCCCTTCTGTCACCAGACTGAGGATGTTTGATGTGGGTTTAGGAGAAAGTCCACTTGTTCTCCTGCCTCTTAGACATGGCTTTACACTGTCAATGCTTCACTGGGTGCATTTACCCATACTGTGATTATCCAAGCCCAAAAGTTTATCTAGCTACAATCTGGTCAACTATAAACTCTTGAGGAAAAAGGACTTGCTCTCAATTCAAACCTTATCAGATGGACTTCAAAGCAGAGTTGCTTTATCCAAAATGCTCATCAGATTTGCTTACACATGATTCTCATTACAGTCTACTCTTCACAGGAGTTCAAAGTCATTTCATTCACAAGGTAGAAAGAATACACTCTACCTCATCTGCTGTTGTCTTGTTTCTCCCAGAAGCTTCTGAGTGGAAATAAACAAAATCAAGAAAGCAAAACTACTCATACTCATTGAGCCATTGTCACTGCTTGACTTCTCCAGAGCAGATTCACAAATTTTAGAAGACTTATCTTTCAATACCTGTGAAATAAATAGGACAGAAAATAGAACTGGTCAGAAACAGAAGATGAATTGTGATGTAGGCCCAACAAAGCTTCCAATCACATGGCAGAAAGCTATAGACTGAGCATTACCTATCAGTATTTCTACATTGATCCTAAATGTCAGGAATTTATACCTCTACATGGTCAGTCTCTACATATGGTCTTCCCAGGACCATCAAGGCAGCTCTCTGAAGTTAAGGCAGATCCTAAAAAATAAGACAGATAACACTCTTTGCAACAAGACAACTACTTCTTTCCTGAAGGAAGATCTGTGCCATGTCTACCATGGTCTCCAAACCAAAAGGACTCATGGAAGTTCTTTTGCTCAGTTCTTTCTAACTTTTCTCCCAGAAGCATCTGAGCCCTTGCTTCCACCAATAAAGCAGACAATGATTTCTGCATTTGTTTTGAATTAAAGTATGAATAAGTTTGAGGATATATCTGTGAAAAAGATAAAGACTGCACAGAATTCTTGTTATTTACTCCAAGTGAAAGGACTCAACCTTTCTCAGAAGTCACCCCTGAGCTATTCATGTCCCCCAGGACACCAGAGTGAAACCAGAAAGGATTGGTCTACCTTTAGGCACGAGTCTGTCTGGGTTGCAGTGTTAGAATATTCAATATAAAAGATCAAGTCTGGATTGCTAGGTATAAAATACAAAAGCAGCCATCTTAACAGCTCAAGGGATAAAAATGAAGTTTTTAAATCAAGGCCATAGACACCTCCAGTCAAAATGTAGATGGGCAGAGACTCATTCCAAGTTGGAGATCCATAGCTTGAAGCAATATAATGCCATAAAAGAAAATTCTAACAGGGAGATATCCTGGTATCCTTTGACATTGATCTTATTTTCTGATAATCTTTTTTATAAGAAACATTAGTAAAGCATTCTAACATCTTGGAGAAAAACATATGCATAAGGCACTGTGGTGAATCCACTCTATACATCATTTCGCTAATCCTTAAAATAAACCTGAGGTTTCAGAAATATTCTATGCATTATATTGGTACATAAAATGATTTTTATTCATGTTAAGAATTTGCCCTAAATCAGCTCTAATAAATGGTAGGCCCCTCTTAGCTGGATTCTACTGCACCCAGAGTGTAGAACACAAACAAGTTAATGATTCACAGACAGTAGTTTGGGTATAAATACACTAAATATTATGATAACAAGAGCTGTACAAGCACAGTATTGGCTTCCCTGGTAGAGATCTCTCCATCAGTGAAAGGATTCCAACTCAGATGAGGTGGCCATCTGTCATGCATATTGCAAAGGCAAATTCTGATTGGCTGAAAGTTTAAACCTGATGATGTTACAATGCCCTTTCCAATTCTGAATCTCTGATTTTAAATCCCTGGTTATCCCTGTGATATCAGTTCCAATTTTGTCTCTGATGCTTTCTACAGCTTCTCTAATATTTTGATTTTCCCTTTATCTAGAATGAATATTTCCAGTTAAGAATGGAATTTGGATAATTTATATTTTAATACAATTCTCAGTGGGAAAGAATAGATGCTCAGATATATTCTACGCCAGCATAACCAAGACAAAGATGGAATATTCTAGGGCCTGCCTCAGTACAATGTCACATTCAGAAGAAACTCTTATTTCATATGCACAAATATTTGAAAATTGAGAACTACTTAAATCTTTAATTAA
Source organism: Pedetes capensis (assembly GCA_007922755.1). Classification (NCBI taxonomy): domain Eukaryota; kingdom Metazoa; phylum Chordata; class Mammalia; order Rodentia; family Pedetidae; genus Pedetes; species Pedetes capensis. The sequence goes on along the minus strand of VMDO01010288.1, from coordinate 10,608 downwards.
GTTTCAAAAAGAGGTGTCAAGACTACTACTAAGAGAAAGACAGACTCTTTAAAATATTTTTTTCCGAATGTATTTTTCATGTACTTCCAATGAATGACAGCTGCTCACTGAATATTTTCTTTTAAAAATCTCAGATGGGCACTATGACACACACCTGTAATCCCAGCAACTACAAAGCTGAGGCAGGAAGACTATGAGTTTAAGACCAGAGTCAGCCTGTACAATTTAGATCCTATCTGAAAAAATAAGAACAAAAATTAAAAAGAGGTTAGGGTAACAGCTCAGTGGTAGTTTGTCTAGCAAGCACCAGGCCCTACATTCAACCTCTGTGTTTTGAAGAAGAAGAGGAAGAAGCAGAAGAAGAAGCAGAAGAAGAAGGAGGAGAATGAGGAGGAGGAGGAGGGGGAGGAGGGGGAGGAGGAGGAGAAGAAGAAGAACTAGAAGAAGAGGAAGAAGAAGACTGTTCAAAATCTAAGTCATGCTGAGTTTTCCTCCTTTTCTATAGCTCTTCGTATCCTGAGAGTCCCAGTTTGCCCCTCCCACTTTAAAACAAGTTGATCTCTGCTCTACCTCTAATTATTATTTCACCTATTAACCCTGTACATTTCTCTTTTAGAAGGAAAGGTCAAAATATTAACATTTTTTATCACCTACTTTCAGTGAAATCTTTACAGATCTCCCTCTTTACAGGAAGGAATGTGTATTTTTGTACCACCTGTGGATCCTTTCCATCCATAACCTAAATATTTTCTTCCTGAATTCCTCATTCTCCTACAGCAGGATCCTGTGAGATCTTTTAGGGGCTAAGTTTAGGCCACATTTCCAAATGTGACCTGTAACAAATTGAGGTGCAAATAACTTAGACAAGTCCAGAGTAGCAGTCATGTTGGTTTTTAAATTCAGCTACCTCCCGGTCCTGGTTCTCTTCCTTCTGAAAAGGAGGGAAAATGGAGTGTATATTAAGTGGCAATGGATCACCTGCCCACAGTGAAGAGGAATACCATTAGTCTTTATACTGAATTTGTCCCTGACATTTTCCCCTCCATGCTGGAGTCTGTTGTATGTCAGGAAACCTCCTCCCTTGGAGCCACTTTTCTCATAGTGCAAGAAACTTAGAGGATGCAGCTCTGACAATCTCTCAAGCATCTGTTGATAGAATGGAAACCACTTAGTTATGGGTGTCTGGGTCACATTCTGGGGAAAACAAGTTTAGGGGGATATAGCATGCCTTTAGCACCTCCATTTTCTCATGCCTTATCTGGGGTTTCAGTCTGAAATTTGCTTCTTGATTTGTAACTTAGAATATGTTATGGCCATTTTCCCAGTCCCTTTTTCCCTTTTCTCTAATAAGCTTTACTAATAACCAAAATTCAGACCTTTACTCACAGAGGTGGTGAAGTCTGAAAAAGTTTCATAACTTGGCTATGAATTGCTACTTCACTGACCTGTTCTATGAGTTTCTGATGCTCCAAACCTCCTTCTCCCACCTGCTTCCCAATTACCAGCTGTATAATTCTCTCTAGTCCAGAGGAGTATATAGCTTATAAATCCCTTTTGTGTCAGTGAGAAGCTATCAATGAAAGACAATCATTTCAGTTTTTCTTCCCTTTCTAGGAGAATCATTCAGGTGTTCACACCAAAATATAGTGTATAAGGTGCATAAATAAATCCTAATTCTGGACCCAGTAGACCCTGTTAATTGCCAACATCTTTCCTCTCCCTCCACCTCTTGGTTCACTACAAGTTTTATTCACAACTCAGTATTTCATTTGTTGTTGTTTTTTTCTTATATTGCTACAATAGTCATCCTACACATTGTCAAGTTTTTTGGAGAAATAGTACAGTCAAGATTTCTTTTTCCACAAGGACCTTAACTCTGAAAACAGTACATAATAAAAGATTAATTCTGACACAGGCTGTCAGTTCTTCCTGTTCGAAAGAAAAAGCTACGCTGCTCTGTGGCCCTATCATATACAGCTTATAATTCACTGAGCCAACATTGAAATTATCAAATTCTTGATGAATTATTTCTAATTTGGGTGAGTCACAAAATATTAAATATTGTTCGTAAAATGAGACATTAATACTTTATGTTATGATCTACTTAATTTGCAGAATTCAAATTCACATAAAATGACAGTATTATTGGACCCAAAATGTGCTTGATGGAGTACCCCTCAGGTGAAGCTTAATTCTCAGGAAGTTTTATCTCTAAAAAAACTTTGGCCTAGACAAAAGTCTTAAATTAGTCCATATCTGCTGTTGATCACTTCTTCCTTTTCAGTAAAGATCTACAATTCTTTAAGGCCTTGAATATTCATAGAAGCCAAGTTAAAACCATAAAGATATCTAGCCAAAAGTCTACCATAGCAGCCATGAAAACAGAGGGCTTAAGTCTCCTGCTGAGGTGAGGTTGGGGTACCATTGTTGACAGGTGGCCCCAGCTGTTGCTCTCATGTAGCTCGGACAACTCTCAGGTCACAATTCCATAAGCACTATGAAGATACTGACACTATTCCATTTCCATGTAATACAGGGATATTCTATCAGATGACTTTATCATTTCTTGTAACCTCCTTGAGCCACCTGATCTGAGACTATTCTTTCTGACCCTTTCTTCTAATCTCCTTTTCTTTCTGACTCTTTCTTCTTAATCTCCTTCCCTGATATCAATCCTGCCATCCCAATCTAAGAATTCTCTCTGCCTTCTTCTGCTGTGTCCTCTTTACCCATAGGCATTTATCTTTTAATAAATCTTTTGTGAATAGAATCATATATTTGCATCTACTGCTACACAATGATATTCTTTAGACTTAGTTAATGAATATTCATATATCTTTAAACTATATTGCCCAAAGAACATAATGCTGACCTCAAGGTATGGTGGTCTACAGTATCCTTCTAAGGGACCTGTGGTACATAGACCTTTCTGAAGGCCACACCAGGATGCATCTGAAGGACCATTATTACTCACATTAATTCAACAGTTTTCCCATATGCCATAGTTTTTTTTTTAATTTCAGTCATGATGAAGACATATTCTTAGCTCATTTGCAAGATGAGAATTTGATCTGATTTGAAGCTGAGCATTGCACTTCCTACCCCAAATCCCAGATGACATATGTCTTCCAGAATAAAACCAAATAATATTTGGTACAATGTTATATTTTTAAGGAAAGGCTCTGGTCTGACATCCAAAAATATTGTAAAGAAATTTACATCATATTTTGTAGTCATTTGCAATGCCTATACTGGAGAGTCATTTTGAAAACATTTCTTGAAATGCCAATTCTTTAACTTCCCCAACTATTGCTGCATACCCTGCTCTCTCCCAAATTGCTAAAATTCTTCTTTTACACTCACCTCACAAACACTTACCTTCTTCTCAATACCTCTACGCACTCTTCTAGATACTTCTTTTCCTGCCAAGAATAGTCTTGTCTTCTTTAGTATAAAAGAAGTTAATGTTTTGGTTCTCCATTTCACCCTTCACTCACTGCCTATTCCTTTTTCAAAGATATTTTTCAAGTTTTAATTGGCACACATTTATATGGTACACTGTGATATTCCAATGCATGTGTACAATCTTTAATAATCAGATCAGGGTAACTGGCATACCTATCACCTCAGACATATATTGTCTATTGGTATTGGGAACATTCAAATCCCCTCTCCTCCTCCTGCCATCCCTCCTTACTTCACACCCTGTCATCAATCCTGGCCATCACTGCCCACTTCCTACCACCTAGCCTGAATTGGTATTCTTCCCACCTTACCTAGCTATCTTGAAATATGCAAGAAATTGTCAACTACCATCTATCTTAGTGTTCTATAGAATATTAGAAGTTATTCCCCCCATCCAACTGTAATTCTGTACCCATTGACCATTCTTTCTCCATCCTCTCTTCCTTATACATGTTACAGGCTCAGATAACTGCTGGTCTATTTTCTACTTCTATGAGATCAACTGTTTGGTTTTCACATACAAGTGAAAACACAAAGCAGTTGTGTTTCCACACATTACATATTTGTGTTTAGCATAATATCCTTCAGTTTCATCTCTGTTGCTACATATGACAGAATTGCATTCTTTTTTAATGGTTGAGTAGTATACCATTGTGTATATATACCACATTTTCTTTTTGCTTCCATCCATTGATGGATGCCTAGATTTATTCCATGTATTGGCTGTTATGAATAGTGCTACAATAAACATGTGAGTACAAATGTCTTCAACATATTAATTTCAATTCTTTTGGATATATATCAAGTTATGGGGTTGCTGCATCCTACGGTAGTTCTTTGTCAGTTTTTTTTTAGGAACTTCTCTACTGTTTTCTATAATGATGTACTAATTTACATTCCCATCAATAGTGTATGAGAGATTCCTTCTATCTGCATCCTCACCAGAATTTGTTATTTTTTGTTGTTTTGATAAGAGGTATTCCAACAAATTCCAACTGAGATGAGATGACTTCTTGTTGAGGTTGTGGGTTTATTGTCTCTTCCTCATCAGAAATGAAAAATAAGACAGGATACCAACACTACATATTAACAATGTGCTTTTTCCCTGTTACTGATTTATGTAAGTAAATGATTATTCCACATCCAAGTGCTTTCACTGAAGCATCTTTTTATACTCCAAGTAGCCTTTATGCCAGTAAGAAACTCAGGCTGACTTTTGGGTTCTTCCTACCCAGGAAACCATGAAAGTAGCTCAAACATTAGTGATTCAGCATCTTTCATGATGAAAACTCCTTGATCCAAGAAAATTTAGGAGGCAGCAGAATGCCTGGCCTTGTGGCTAATGCAGCAGAGATCTCTCATTCACGCTAGTGAAGTCTGGCAGGTTTTAGGGGGGAGTTGACTAAAGTTAGAAGAGAAAGAAGTTCATGCCTGCAGGCAGGTCACAGTCCTCCTCCTGCCATCCCTCCTTACTTCACACCCTGTCATCAATCCTGGCCACCACTGCCCACTTCCTACCACCTAGCCTGAATTGGTATTCTTCCCACCTTACCAGTCTGCACTTAGATTTATGATTTATTTAGAATTGGATTACATCAAGGCTCAAGGCCAAGGCCCCATAATCTGTCATCGTCTCTATTGTGGCAAAACACAAACATTTGTTTTAGCTGCATCAGCATTCCCTAAGCCCTGTTCCAAGGATGCCCATTGTTAATTGCTATAGCAACTACATCTTCTCATATTATTTTTCCTCACCAACTGAAACCACTTTGCTTCCCTCCTTCTCTGCCCCAAATAAAAGCATTGACTCCATCAAGTGATAGATATTCATAATTTAACAGACTGGTGGCAGTCTATGTTATGCTGTTGAAATACATCACAACCAGACTTGCTTTACTATTTGTTTTTCTGCTGAATAGCAGCAAGGGTTTTAAGTTATGGGTCTCACACACATACAAGGAGGGAGAAAGAAGTATATGTAATTGTCACCAGCATTGATGAAGGATTCTTGCCTTCTGGCTAATGTCTAAAGCAGCAAAATTATAAGGCCTCTTCTCTAACTAGCACTTGTGTCTTTTGCACTTTATTATTTATTCATAATAATGAAATGAGTTATATTTTGTATTTCTATAGCTCATCAAAGTTAAAAAAAACAAATAATACTTCATCCAAACTCTACAATACTCTTTTAAATGAAGGTATTTATGCTTCAACTTATGATGATGAAATGGATTCAGAAAAGTGGTATAGTAAACCCAAGCCTAAGTTATTGAAGAAGAAAGAGAGAAGTAAGACAGCTCTTCATATTCCAAGCTGAAAATTTCTTGGCTACATCGTTGTTACTTCCTTTAAGTAGTGGTCTATGGAGACTAATTAACTGACACATTAATTTAAAACTGACTTCCTGAAGGGTATTGGGGGTATATCTTGATGAGATACATCTCTTTTAAGCTATACAAAAGTGCAAATACAATGGGTTAAGTAATCAATATTTTCTAAGATCTGGAGCATGCTTAGGCATTGGAGAAATAAATCAAGCAACAAATGATACAGAAAATGAAATGCATCAAGGAGACAGCTTCTAGTCAAGATTAGTTATTAACTCTCTGTAAGCTATTTCCTCCCTGAGTCTTAGATTCTTTGTGTGTATGATGTGGAGATTGTATTATTCTCTAAATTTACCCCAGGGGCACCTTATCTTAAGTGCATGTTACATTCTTAATCTTTAATTCAACACCTTGATGAGAGGACACAGTAAAAGAATAAAGTTTCTGTCCTATAGAATCTGATAATTAATGATCACAAGGTTCAGAGAGTGTCACAAGTACATACTATGAAGCAAAGTGATAGGAAACAGTATTTAAGGGTTATGTTTAAGAACTCAAATGGGTTGACCAAAGTAAAGGGGTTCAAAATGGGGTAGGAAAATGTTCATCATATGAGAGAAATCTGCGCTGGATGAAGAAACAGGAGGGGAATTTAAATGAGTAGGAAAATGGAAGTCTAATGAAGAAGATGACATAAATGAAATCCCAACCGATCAAGTGAACAGGATCATATTCATCCAGCCTTTAGGATTGACTTCTTGGACCATAGCTTTGTGATTTGGTCTCAAGAGTCAAAGTAGCAAAACATGGGTTACTCAAATGACCATCCTCCATTTGTTCAAAACTCAACTTTTGAAAGCTTATACAAAGAGAGGAGGTTGAAGATGAAAGAATAAGAGTAGAAAAATTAAATATAAAACATAGCATCATATGGAATACTAGTTTTGGCAATGAGGCATGAGCCTTTGTAATCCAATCAACCAAATAACTATGAAGAAGAAGCCTCTGAAAGTGCAGCAATTCTTCCAATTGCAAATAGTGTCCACAAACGCCATATCCCACTCACATTCCGGTATTTTCATATAACTCTGTGGAAGTAGTAAAAGGAAACCAGAAGAAATACAGAAAAAATTAGTAAAAATGAAGAGTGAAGGGATAAGGACCAGGAAAATATGCCTGAGTAAATGTGATTCCCTGCATAAGTCTGAGCTCATGCATGGCTGATTCAAAGCTATGTGCCAAGGAAACTAGATTGATATTTCTGCTTGCCCCTTACAAGGTTGAGCTCTTCGTTCTGTCTTTTGTTGATGACTGAAAAGAGGAGCTATCACCAAAGTTAAAACTTTAGTCCATCCAGCTCCTTCTATCTGCAATGTTATCACCTGTTTGGAGAGGGTTGCATAGTTAGATTCTTGAAGAAGGATAAAACGAGTTTTCAATGGATGGTGCCCAAGGTCAGTGATTCTTGTTCTAGACCTTGGGTCACCTCAAGAGAGTAAAACATATTAGTAAATGGATCTAAGCATGATGTTGCATGCCTGTAATCCCAGCATTTGGGTGGCTGATCAAGGAGGATTGTGAGTTTGAGGCCAAGTTGAACTATGTAATGAGTTTCAAACCAGCCTGGACTACAGAATGAATTTCACATCAGACTGCACTACACAGGGAAGCCCATCACAAGAAACCCACTCTACACAAAAATATTCAATGTGATTTGTTTGTTTATTGGATTATTCTAATATATGCCTATGATTGAAAATTTTTGGACTAAAAAAATGAAATTCAGAGTAATCTTAATCAAAACCAACCAGATAGTAGCATCTGAGACTTCAAGTCACTGGAGAAATGAATGGATGTGAGGGATAGAATTAGAGGGTAGCACTGATAATTCACTTCCACACTGCAACATTAAAGATTTTGTGGGAGCTATGTATCAAAATTTATGCAATCTTTCCTATCAGCATCAAAACCCCTCCTGCAGAAGACAGGTGCTCTCAGAAAAGATCATAAAAATAAATACCAAAGCTCCTGGAAAACACTCCCCCAAGGAGACAAAATCCTCTTTTGAAAGGACTGTAGAACTCAATCTTTATCTGTTGATTAATGTTTTAAAATGGAAAATATGTGACTCCCCTGGAGGTCACTTACTCAGTGACACTGAGTGGTTTAAACCTAAAAATAACAGGACACAGGAGGAAGTGGAGACCCTAGGGACCCTTTAGTTGAATAAACCCTTAAAATCCTCAGGCTAGCCTTTTTTTTTTCCTGAAGTAGAGCTAGGTTCTCTAGGGCTCAACACCTGGGCCTTAATTGGACCTGCTTTCTAATAACAGACATGGGAAAAAAAGAAAGGCTGAGAGTGAAGCAGGATTCTTTGTGACTGTATTTGAAATTGAGACAGTTAGCACCTGGATGGGAGTTGTCAACATCCTGACTCCTGATGCACTCTGGAGCCTGGGCACTGCTGATCTCAGTAGCCACGCTCTACCTGAAAGGCAGCTGCACAGAGCACATTTTCTGAAGGAGTGACTAGGAGTGTCCGCAGATGAGAGGGCTTATGCATGAGAAATTTTTGAAGTCAAAACTCAATATCTCCTGCCACAGTACCTTGAAAACTCTTCCACTGAAAAAGTCTTGCAGTTTTATCTATTGGTCAAATTGGTGATGATGCTAATAATCCACTCATAAATGTTTATTATCTTTTAAGCACCACGCTGAGCCCACATATATACAAACTGAAAACAAGTTTTAACAGTTAATTTGTATACCATGTGTATTGAACTGGAATGTACAAAATGCTTTCAAAGAAATTTTTTCCTCCCTTTATTGGTAAATGATGGTGGGGTACAGAGTAATACAGCATTGACTTTTTCCATTATGCAACTATCATATCAGTTTTGATTATACTTTTATCAACTTACATGGTTTATACAGCCTTATGACTAATATGTAGTAAAACTCATGCATATTTAGGTTGTATTCCCCTATTTTTCACATGTATTTATAAAGTTGCTTTGTTTACATTAAGATTATCCCCTCCCCCTTTATCCCTCTACATTGACTCTCCATCCCACCTTCAGCACTCTTCACTTCCTTCAGCTAGTTCCCTCACTGCTTCTTTCTACTCTTTATATTATCCCTTCTTCATGAAGTTTTAGTTGTGCTTTTATATATATCAAGTTATGTATAGGATTTTTTCTTCCTTTAAGTAAGATTCAACTCCCACATGTGAGTGAGAACATATGGTATTTCTCTTTTTGAGCTAGTGTTCATTCACTTAAAATGATGTTCTCCAGTTCCATCCATTTTGCTGCAAATGACATTATTTCATTTTTTATTGCTGAGTTGTATTCCATTGTGTATATGCCCATACTTTTTTATCCATTCTTCTGTTAATGGGCACCTTGGTTGGTTCCATATCCTTACTACTGTGAAAAGTGCTGCACTGAATATGGAGATGTAGGTGTCTCTATGTTACTATAACTTGTTCTCTCTTTGGACATATTCCCAGGAGTAGTATAGCTGGGTTGTAGGGTAGTTCTATTTTTAATTTTCGGATGTATCTCCATATTGATTTCCAAAGTGGTTGGACCAAATTACAGTCCCACAAACTGTGTAAGAGGATTCCTTTTTCCCACAACCTCACCAACTTTTGTTATTTATTTTGTTGATCTTGGCCATCATTACTGGAGTTAAGTGGAATCTCAGAGTTGTTTAGATTTGCATTTCCCTAATGGTTAGGATAGTGAGCATTTTTTCATGTGCTTCATAGATTTATAAACTTAATTTGAGAACTGTCTGTTCAATCCCTTTGCCTAGTTGTGTATTGGATTATGTATTGTCTTGGGATTTGCTTTCTTGAATTCTTTGTAAATTCTATAAATTAGTCCTCTGCCAGATGTGTAGGAAATGAAGATTTTCTGCCATTCAGTGTGCTCTTACATAACTATGTTGATTGTTTTCTTTACTGTACAGAAGCTTTTTGATTTCATGTAATCCCATTTATCTATTCTTGGTGAATTTCCTAAGCAATTGGAGTCTTATTTAGGAAAAGCTTTCCTATGCCTATATGATGGCATGTGTTTCCTATCTTTTCTTCTAGTAGTTTTAAGGTTTTTGGTTTTATGTTCAGGTCTTTTATACATTTTGAGTTGACTCTCATGCAAGTTGAGAGATGTGGGTCAGTTTTCATTTTTCTGCAAGTGGAAATCAAAGTTTTCCAGCATGATTTATTAAAGAGGCTATATTTTCTCCAATTTGAGTGTTTAACTCCTTTGTCAAAGATCAGGTGGCTATAGATGCTTGGCTGTATGTCTGGGTCCTCAGTTCTGTTCCACCAATTGCCAGGCCACTTTTGTGTCAGTACCAAACTGTTTTTGCTACTATAGCCCTGTAGTATAGTTTAAAGTCTGGAATTGTGATCCCATCAGCACTGGTTTTTCAGCTTAAGGTTGTTTTGGCTATAGGTGGTCTTTTGTGTTTCCATGTGAATTTTAGGATTATTTTTCTATTTCTGCCAAGTCCATCACTAGAATTTTAATGGGTATTGCATTTAATCTGTAAATGAAAGCAATTTATTCTTACAAAACCATCCTATGACCCAGCTATAACACTATCGGGAATTTACCCAAAGGGAGATGAGTCATCATACCATAGAGACACCTGCATCTCCATGTTCAATGCAGCGCTTTTCACAATAGCAAAGATATGGAATCAGCCAAAGTGCCCCTCAACAGAAGAATGGATAAAAAAACTATGGTATATATACACAATGGAATACTATTCAGCAATCAAGAAAGATGAAATAGGGTCATTC
>VMDO01010287.1:0-72494 GCA_007922755.1 Pedetes capensis | reverse complement strand
TGTTTTTTATTTTGAGTCAGGGTGTCCCTGAGTTACAGAGGCTGCCTCTGGCCTAGAACTCATGATACTCCTGGCTCCACCTCCCAAATCTCTGGGGTTATAGGCGTGCACCACTGTGCCTGGCTAGAGCTCATGTTTTCAGGATTATTCTCTGAACCATCTGAAGTTTACCTATCAAATTTTATAAAATCTATCCTTTAATGTGCCTGCAGCCATACCACTGTGACTGCCCACCCTGTCAGGTCTCAGAAGCTAAGCAGGGTGGGGCCTGGTTAGTACTTGGATGGGAGACTGCTTGGGAACACCAGGTGCTGTGTAGGCTTGGGAGAAGGACCTGGCAACCCACTCCCAAAAATCAATCCGCCATTGAAAACCCTATGAATAGCAGAGAAGCACTAACAATAGTGTTCTACCTGTTGTACATAGAGTCGCTATGAGTTGGACACCAACTCAATGGCACCTAACAACAACAACAATCCTTTAATGTAAAAAGTATTACACAGTTGCTAGTGTCAATTATAGATGCAATCATTTAAAAACAAACCCTGTACAATTCCTACTTTAAAATGCATTTTAAGACCTAAATATTACCCTTCATCACTCTTTAATATTTTAAAAAGTGGTTGATGCAACAAAATTCCAGCACAACAAATGAATTTAACCAGTTTTTGGAGTTTTTGTAATGGGATTTTTCACTTTCTATCTTTTTGCTTCGCCAACATGGGTGGCAATGGTGAGTAATCATGTATTTTCCCCATTTATCCTAGTCTCTTCTGAGTATTTTACTTAATAATTGAACTGTACTTTCCTCGCTTGGAACAGAAAAAACAGTGATATACTTAGTGATTCTTAATCCAACAGGAAAAAGGCCAAGGGTAAGTTTGGTCTGGGGCTGGGGTTTAGCTCAGTTCATAGAAGGCTTGCTCTGCACACGCTGAGGCCCTGGGTTCAATGCCCAGAACTGCATAAAATGGGAAAAAGACCTGATAGCTCACTCCCAAAACAATCCCCAAAAATCAACCTTGTAAAACCCTATGAATAACAAAGGAGCACTGACATAGTGCCAGGAAAGTCAGAGTGTCGGGGAGTGTTTTGTTCTTTTGTACACAGGGCCGGACCCGACTTGATGGCATCTAACAACAAAAACAAGAGGTTGGCCTGAGGCCTGGGACCTCTCCTCTTTGCTCTGGAGTGCAGAAGAGGGAATCCATAGCCTGGCAGCCTGGGGAAGGCTCCACAGAGGAGGGGACTTGAGCATGGTTATAGGCTGAGAAAGTGTGAGAAGCACTCTTTCTGGGAGGCAAGTGTCAGGTGATTCACCTGGGTGTGAGAGGAAGAGCCAGCTCCTGCGCCTCAAGTGGAAATGTAAGTGATTTCAACTCTATCTCATAGTCACTGGAGAATTCTGAGCAGGGCAGCAATGTCAAGATTCTAGTTCTTCCTCCACCCTTCTGTGGAAAATGGGTTGGAAGGAGCCAGTAGTAGAAGCAGGGAGAGCAACAAGGAGCTATTTCACTTTACTTGTGGGATAGAGGTGGGGGAAAGAGGAAATTTGTACTCTCTGTGCCATTTTTGGTGTGTAGATGACAGCATTCATCTTTGTGCCCCCCCAGATAGAAACCGCATTGCAAACTGTTAAAGGTAAGTACTTTGGTGCTGCCATCAGGCATATGTGTATTTTGCCTTACTTTTGTCTCAACTTTGCATTAACATTGTGGCAATTGCATTGTCTTGCATTGTTGAGGCCATCTTGCTTCAATATTAGTGTTGTTTTTGTCGTTAGGTGCTATTGAGTCAGGTCTGACCCACAGGGACCCTATGTACAACAGAACGAAACACTCCCCAACAGTGTGCCAAGTCCAGTACTATGTCAGGACGTTTCTGCTATTCATAGGGTTTTCAGTGGCTGATTGTTTCAGGATTGTTTTCAGGAGTGGGCTGCCAGGTCCCTCTCCCACTTTTCTGATGCTGGGGATTGAACTCGTGGCCTCAGAGTATGCAGAGCAGCACTCCACCAACTAAGCTAAACCCCAACCCCTCAGTATTAATAGCATCAAATAAATGTTTTTATGGGATCTAGTTCAGCACGGCCATGTAGTCACTGTTGTGTTTGTCAGGATTCTTTGAGTTGCCAATGACAGAAACTCACTTCAAATAGCCTTTAAATACAAAACAGGATTTATTACTCCAATAACTAAAAAGTCCAGGAGATTGTTGTAGATTCAGGCATAGCTGGAGTCAGGAGTTCAAATGATCAAATATGTCTCTTTACATTCCTTGGCCCTGTTTGCTTCTGAGTGAGCTTATCAGGCTTATATTAGTCAGCTTTCTTTTTCTCTGACAAGTACCTGAGAAAATCAACCTAAAAAGAGGAAAAGTTTATCTTGGCTCATAGTTTCAGAGGCTTCAGTCCATGGTCACTTAGCCCGGTTGCTTTGCGTATATGGCAGCATACTACACGGTAGTAGGAGCACATGGCAGTGGAGGTGCTCATCTCATGCTAGGGAGCAAGAAAAAAGAAGAAGATAGGTGCCAGGGTCCCAGTATCTCCTTCAAGGCCATAGCCTCAATAACCTAACTTCCTTCCACTAGGCCCCACCTCTTAAAGGTTCCACTACCTCCTAGTAGCTCTAAGGGTGAAGACCCAGCCTTCAACACATGGAGATTTGGGAGACAGTCTAAATCCAAACTATCATAAGGTTTGTCCCATATGGTGGCAGAGGTGGCCCCTTGGCAGTTCTAGGGGAAAGTCTCCCAAAGTAGTCGCCTCCACAGAAAGCAAGCTTTTCCTATAGTGGCTCCAATGAAAGTCCTGACTCAGAATAGTTGTCACTTGGTCCAGCTTGGATCATGTGCCCATCTCCAAACTGTGCCCCCATTGCCCAGGCTTGGGTCACATGTCTTTCCCTATAGCTGGGCCCAAGGTGAAGGTGTTGATGGGGTCAGCTACCAGAACCACACTGAATCAGAACAGGGGAAATTATAGGCTATTGCCTGAAAAGGAGGCGAAATAGGTACTAGACAAAGGTAACATTTCCATCAGGAGAGATGAAATGAAGGGTCCAAGGAGACACATGCTCTCCAGTCTTCTTTGAACTATCCTTTTCATAGAAAGGGAACTCGAGGCCCAGAGACGGTAAGGAATTTCCCCAAGATCACATAGCTAGCAAGTGGTAGGGCAGAGATTTGAACCCACAGGTGTCTTACACATAGCTGGGCCTATGCCCTTACCCATTATTCACTGTGCCTCCTATGTGGGATAGACCTCAGGGTTGTTCTGCCCAAAGAATATCAGACATGAGGCCTCCTTTACCTACAACCTCATCCATTCTGTTTGGACAGTTCTAAATGTTAGGAAGTTCTGACATTGAGTAGAAATCTGAAAGGATCAATAATGGAAAAAAATCAAATTCCTCTTTCAGAGAATAGTCTTTCAGTTCCTTGAAGTGACTGGCCGTCCCTTAAGCCTTCTCAAAACATCTGTCTTCTTCCCCTGTTCCCCTGAGATGTGACTATGAGCATCTTCATTGCCCTCATCACCCTCCTCTGGGTATGTGGTAGGTAGGGAACATCTCTTTTAAAACATGGTGTTTGGTAGTGATGGGACACACCAGATGTACACTTCCAGGCTCGTGGTTCAGTGGATTCTATTTTCCCTAGTTCTAAAAGCTCTGTTTTGTGTATGTGTAGGGGAAATGCTGGGGATCGAGCCCAGGGCCTTATTCTTGCTAAACAGACATTCTATCACTGAGCTCTATACCCTTAGCCTTTCTACTTCTGTTAACCCAGCATTGGCTGTAAACATATGGTACTTGTGCTGTTAGTAGGTTGCCGTTAAAACCTGCAGTCAGTGTTGTACAGTTGAATTTTCTTGTCCGTAAGTGTTGGGATACACTGTGGCTGGGTCACAGAGTGGCCACTAGTGTGAGGGGTAATTTGGAAAAGAAAGAAGAGGCTCTGTATAAAGATATGTTGGGGTCTTGGGGTGGGGACTGGATGCGTAAAGGAAGCTGAGTCATTTCAAATGTGGGAGTGATGGCTCATAAAATTAGTTCAGCCAACATTTATTAAACACATGAGCCCTATAAATAAATCCTTATTGTATTCCATGTCATTTGTTTCGATCTATTGTCCAAGCCTGGAGCGTTCTTCAGTTCCAATGTTGGCTCAGCCCCCACATTGCAGCCCTTACCCACCCCTCCCCTCACTTGCTACACCCTGTGAGGAGTAGAAGATGTCACCATGGCAGCATCTCTGTTCTCTTGTGTTGTTAAACTCTACCCCATCCCCTGCTTGCTTTGAGAATCATCTTTGTATTGCCACTAGCCAAGAAGATTGCGTAAGCCTTGCTTCTCCAGCTTGTATGAAGACTTTAGTTCTTTGTTTTCGTTTGACCATTAGAAAATTCATTGTAAGAATCCACTGAGATTTTAGTGTCGTTTGTTACCAGAGCATAGGGGCCAAGCCCTGAGTCCCACCTGTTCTAGACTTTTGGACCCTGCTCTTTGTTCCCACAAACAGGAGCCAACAAGGGCACCTTCTCTATATAGAAACTGAGAAGTGGAAAAGGTAAGAGGGGCAAACAACTGACTAGAGTTAGAGGACATCTGCCCAGCTGCTGGCCCCTTGCCCTCGATGAAACCACAATTTATATGAGGCTCATCTGCCTCAGGCCTCTTCTAGAGTTTGAAGCTTTCACTGTCAGGTCAGCATGCTGCAAGGGTCCAAGTCCCAGCCCAGTGCTGTGCTGTCTCACTAAGACTGTATTGTGATACTACTCTTCATTATTCCTGGATATTCTTGTAGTTGCCATTCCTTAAAGTCTGCCCCATCCTCCTCCTTCATGATCCCACACTGGATCACCTCAAGTACCTGTTTGGGTGGTAGACTGGATATGATTATAGAACCTCCCACCAATATTAATTTGGTCACTGTTTTATGTGACGTGCACAGAGTGTTTCATCAAGTAAAACAGAGAAGATTTAGATGAATGAGCACGATTCAGGGCTAGCCTGAAAGGGGAAATGCATGACCTGGGTGGGGAGAAGGTGCAGTGTTGCCAGGATTTTGTTTTAAAAATATTTATGGAGGCCAGACGTGATGGCGCACAGCTGCAATTCCAATGCTCAGGAGGCAGAAGCAGGAGGATCGTGAGTTTTAGGCTAGCCTGGGCTGCGTGGTGAGTGCAAAGCTAGCCTGGGCTACGCAGCAAGGCTCTGTCTCAAAAAAAAAAGGAGAAAAAAAAGAAAGAAAAGGAAGGAAGGAAGGAAGGAAGGAAGAGAAAAGAAAAGAAAAAGAAAGGAAGAAAAATATCTCCACTAGCAATATTTACAGTAAAGATAAAAGAGAGAGGCTAAGACTGTTTTTTCCTAATAAAAACGATAGTTATAGGAACCGCATTTGCAGATTCTTCCCCTACCCAGGTATCTTCATCTGATTTCCTGAAATTATTGTAAATATATGAAAAAGAAGTAATGTGAATGAAAACTATTCAAATAGGTCAATAATATCCAATATATCCCACAGTAATTGATCACATAAGTGTGCCAGATGCAGTCCAAAGTGCTTGATGCACATTAACTTATTTCATCCTCACAAACCCCTCTATAAGGTGGAGGCATTGGTATGACCCCTATTTTACAAATAGGGCCATTGAATTAATTTGCTCAAGGACACAGCTGGCAGAGCTTTGAACAGTCTGATTCCAGAACCTGTGGCCCTTAAACATACATGGAAGGCTGCCTTTCTTTGTAAGGAGAAATGGTAAAATACTACCTGGTTAAAAAGAAACTAAAAATTAGCTCCCCAAAGAGCAAATCCATTGTATCCCTTTAAAAAAAAGACTAAATAGATGCTTAAATTCACTGCGTCTGGGAAATAAACATTTTAAAACCACTTTATGTCCATCAGACTGACAAAAAAAATTTTGAAATATTGATAACTTTCTGACAGGGATAGGGGATATGTGTTAAACGTAAAAGTACGTAAGCATATAACCTATCAACCTAGCAATTTCACTTTGGGGATTCTATTTTACACAAGAGTATCATTGAAAAGCACTGGTGTTTGCCAGATACCATGGTACACACCTGTAATTCCAGTGCCATGGGAGGCCAAGGCAGGGGAATCAAAGGTTCAGGGCTAAAGGTAGCCAGCACAACTTAGCAAGATCCTGTGTCAAAATTTAAAAGGGGGCTAAGCTTAATGGTAGGGTGCTTAGCTAGCATCCATGAGGCCCTGGGTTCAACCTCCCAGTACTGCAAATAAGGGCAGTTACTGTGGTATTTTTGTAGTGGCAATAAAAACCCTGGAAAATAAATGAATACCCATCATAAGACTAAATGACTGGATGCATTATTATGTGTATCCACTGTGGGATATTTTTGAGTCTCTAAAGCTCATGAGTTTGAGTTATACAAGATGGCTTGAGGGATCTCATAAGATTCTGTTGAATGAGAATGCCAGGTGAGCTGTGATCCTATGATCCCCATGTCATTAAAAATAATGACATACCTGCCCCAAAAAATCTGTGTTTGAACAGAAATTTGTACATAAGCATATATATATATATATATATATATATATATATATATATATATGCATCATTTTATTTTACTATCTGACTTAATATATAGTATCTGATTTTAGTAGCACAGAGAAAAATCATGGAAAAATATATACAAGGTTGTTACATGGACTGTGTTTATGGGATTGCTGATGTGAAGGAAGGAAGGCACAAGCAAACAAAGAGAAAACTGAAAAGGGCACATCTATATGATTCTGTTTAAACAGTTCTACAATGTTATAAATGAGTTTAGATATACTAAATTATATTTTCTAAAGATTGGAAAGCAGCATATGGTTAAAATGATCATATCAGAAACAGTAGGTTTGGCCTTGACCAATCTACCCACCTTCTTTCTGTGGTCTGCATTTGTTCATGTTTAGCTTGCAGAATAGCCTCAGATACACAGCTTTTTGTTGGCCCTTCTGTTTGCATACTAATATCAACCAAAGGCCCCAGATCGCTCAAGAGATGGACCTGTTTGGGTAGTTCATGAGAACCAGTGAGTGGGAATGCAGGTGATGCAGCATAGTCCATCTTCAAGTAGGGGAAAATTTCAGACACAACCACGGGATCATCTTTATTAGAAAGGACAGCAGAACCCCAGGGCAACAGAGTATCTGCTGGTCAGTGGTCATTTCAGTTTTATGAATCACCTCAAATGGAACCGCCTACATCTTCTTCCAGCATAGTGCATCATAGATTTATAGATTTAAAGGGAGAAGCAGGTCATAAAGTAAGCATTCCTTTTGCGAAATGCAGTGATACTCCAATTTTACGTGACTTGTGTGTGCGTAGTTTTGACCATCAGGATCCCTTAAAACACCCAAACTGCTTGTCTGTAGCTGGGGACAGACAGTCTAGTATTTGGTAGAGATGAAGTAATCCACTCCAACAGTTAGCCCTGAGCTAAACAATAAAACAGATAACTATCAGTTAACAGGACAGTGACATTTCACAATCCAAGCCACACTTGGTGCTAGGTGTAAGCCATCACTGCTGTGTCATCAGAAGGTTGTTTGTCTCAATAGACTCATGGTTGGTGGGGACACCCGGAAGGGATTGATTCTTTACTCAGGATCTCCTAATGATCTGTCCCAGGCTTGCCCAACAGGCCTCAGAACAGGTGAAGATGCATATATTATCCCTTGTTGGTGAATGTTGTTGTTGTTGTTAGGTGCCGTCGAGTCGGTATCCGACTCATAGAGACCCTCTTACAACAGGGGAAACACTATTGTCAGTGCTTCTCTGCTGTTCATAGGGTTTTCAATGGCAGATTGATTTTTGGGAGGGGGTTGCCAGGTCCTTCTCCCAAACCTACAGCTTCTGGTGTTCCCAGGCGGTCTCCCATCCAGGTACTAACCAGGCCCGACCCTGCTTAGCTTCTGAGATCTGATGGAATCGGATGCCACAGGGCTACTGCTGCAGGCTTGTTGGTAAATAGCGATTAATAAAAAGAATCAGTAATCCACTAGTGGAATAGGTTTGCGTTTTCACTCAGCCATTCCCAGAGTTCAGTTCTGGCTTACTTGAAAATCATTGATTTGTAGTTGTTGGCTAGAGAACTATGGCAGTACATTGAATGCTCTTGCCAATGAAGGTAATATCTGTTGAGTTTTTGCAGAGGGCATAGATTAAAAAAGAAAGTCAAATATTTAATTTCTTAGGTGGGACTGTGTAAAATTTTGTCAGTGTTTTTCACCCAATAACCTTGGCTACATCACTTTGAAAGTACCCAATAGAATTTTTCATGAACCTGCTTGTAAATAATACAGTGCCCTTTTTAATAATGGTGGTTGTTTTGTATCATTTTGTTTTGTGGTGCTGGGGATGGAACCTGGGGCCTCATGCATGCCAAGCATATGCTTTACCACTGAGCTACATTCCCCAGCCCTATTGAGTAATATATATTTTTAAGCTGGCAAAGTTCTGACTGCTATGTTGCTATAATATATTTTATTACATACACATTTCTTTGTATATTTTCAGGAAAAGTCAACAGAGCTGTACCTTTATGCGACTCATCCTATCTTATCCATTTTATTTCTAGGTTCAGGGTTTATCACAACTGACTTTTAAAAATTAATACCTTTATTGAAGTATAATTTATATTTACTATACAATTTATCTATTTAAGATGTACAGTTGGCCAGACTACTTGGGAAGCTGAGGCAGGAGGGTTGCAAGTTCTAGGCTAGAGGCAGCCTGTGCAATTTAGAGAGACTCTATCTCAAATTTTAAGAAGAAAAAATAGAAAAAAGAGCTATGCGTGCAGCTCAGTGGTAGAGTGCTTGCCTGGCATGCACGAGGTCCTGGCTGAGTTGAACCCCTAATACTGCAAAAATAAATAAATAAGTAATAAAGTACACAATCGAATAGTCTGTAGTATATCCACAGAGTTGTACATCCATCACCACAATTTTAGGGAATTTTCATCGCCTCCAAAAAGAAAAGAAATAAAACCTATGAGAAGCCACTCACTCCTTCACTCCACCTCCACCCCCAGTTTTAGGCAACCACCGATCTTTTGCGGGTATAGATTCTGGACCTTTCATATAAATAAAATCACTTACTATGTGGCTTTTTATGACAGGCTTCCTTCACTTACTGTGTTTTCAAGGTCCATCCATGTATAGCATGTCTTAGTATTGCCTTTCTACTGACAAGTAATATTTCATTGTTGTTGTTGTTAGGTGCCATCGAGTCCATATCCAACTCATAGCGACCCTCATAGGGTTTTCAATGGCTGACTGTTTTGGGATTGCCTTGGGAGTGGATTGCCAGGCCCTTCTGCCATTTTTGCAGTCCTGGGAATTGAGCTCGGGACCTCAGAAACCGCAGCGCAGCGCTCTACCAACTGAGCTAAATCCCAGCCGCAATATTTCATTGTAGAGAGTACATTTTGTTTATCCATTTATCAGTGGAGGGATAATTAGCTTGTTTCTACTTTTTACTGTATATGAATAATGCTTCTATGAACACTTGTGTACAATTTTTTTATGTGAAGGTTGGCGTTTTAGTGACTCCGCTGCTTTTTTTAGATACCAGTGACATCATAGCTAAATAGGGCTCCCATATGTGCTCTTGCACACCACCTTCTGTTCAGGCACACAAAGCATCTAGATTGCAAACAAGGCAGCTGAGGTCCAAATAGGGAAGGTGGCTTCCTGGGGCCCACAAAGCTGGAAGGTAGAGTGGAGTTCTGCATCCAGGTCTCTTGCTCCCAGGTTCGGTGCTTTACCAACTGATGTGGAAACATGAAGGCCAGAGAAGACCGAAAGCCTGCAGCACACATATTTGTGAGGTTTTACAGGCTTTTTCTGTTTGCTGTTTCTTGTTTCGTCCACTAAAACAGTGGTCTGGTCTGAAAGTAAAAGGAGAACATAAGAATTTCTAGTCTCAGCTGGGCACAGTGGCGCACGCCTGTAATCCCAGTGGCTCGGGAGGCGGAGGCGGGAGGATCGCAAGTTTGAGACCAGAGGCAGTCTGTGTAACTTAGCGAGACCCTGTCTCAAAAAGTGAAAAATGGGCTGGGGGTGCAGCTCAGTGCTCCAGCACTTGCAAAACATGCTGGCGCGAGGCCCTGGGTTCAACCCCCAGTACCACAAAAAAAAATAATAATAATAATAATAAATAAATAAATAAATAAAAGAATTTCTAGTCTCATCTTCTAGTTTTACAGATGTGGAAACTGAAGTGCAGAAAAATGATGTGACTTCCCACCCAAGAGCAGTGTTAGTGGCAGAGCACCGACTGGAACTCTGCTCCCTTTGTTCCTTGTTCCACGTTCTTATCTGTCCCCTCGGGTGATCATTTGTTGTCCAGGAGCTGTGTGAATGGTGATACCAAGGCATTTTGTGTGTCTTCTCTGATAGAACCCTGTCACGGGGCTGTTGTCAGCTAGCCATGACCAGAAGGATGCCTGGGTGCGGGACAACATCTACAGCATCCTGGCTGTGTGGGGCCTGGGCATGGCCTACCGCAAGAACGCCGACCGAGATGAGGATAAGGCCAAGGCCTACGAGTTGGAACAGGTAACAGTGACTGACAGCTGGGTCTTGATTGCTCAGCACCTTTTGCTTGAAATAGAAAACCCACGGGGAAGTAACTGTGTGCAGAACAGTGGGGTGCAGGCCTATCCTCCATTTCTACTACAGAATACTTTCAGGAGGTGTTTAAGTAGGCTCAATCTCACATTTGCCTTTCTGTTTGAGATTGTTCTTCTCCATAAAACAACAACATAAAAATATCACACCAAGTTGGAAACGAAAGCATCCAGATTTCTAACCCCAAAAAGCATCAATTTGCCTAACTAGATACATTTCTCTCACACATGCTCTAATTGTATCCTTATGTATTATATATACAAGACATCATTTTAAATTAATGTGATTGCTTTTAAAAAATCGGCAGATCAGAGCTATACATTCCCAGGTGTGTATTCCAGAGTTTGTTGTTGCTAGGTGGGATTTAGCTCAGTTGGTAGAGTGCTGCGCTGCAGTCTCTGAGGTCCCGAGTTCAATTCCCAGCACCACAAAAATGGGAGAAGGGCCTGGCAATCCACTCCCAAGGCAATCCCGAAACAGTCAGCCATTGAAAACCCTATGAGGGTTGCTGTGAGTTGGATATTGACTCGATGGCACCTAACAACAACAAGGTGCACTCAAGTGGTGTCAGACTTACAGTGACCTCATAGGGTTTTTAATAGCTAATTGTTTGGGGATTGCTTCTGGAGTAGATGGCCATGTCCTTCTCCCGTTTTGGCGGTGCTTAGGATGGAACCGAGGGCCTCAGAGACTGCAAAGTGACACTCTACCAACTGAGCTAAATCCCAGCCCACTCTTCAGAGTAGTCACACCAAAAGAATATTTATCCAAATGCTATCATTGCTGCTTAAAAGCCTTTCCTTAAAAATACTTGTCTCGTTTGGGCCATTCTGGGAAGTCAGTCTTATTAAATCATGGTTGCCCTTTGATTTTGAGCCAAACTAGCGTAACCCAGTTTTTGTGCCTATGTTATTCACCATACAGCACAGTGAAGTTCTTTCATTGTTTTCCAAAATCAAAAATCAAGACACCCACTAAGTCAAAGATTTACCGTTGTTGAGTTTGGAAGAAAATATTTTGCCCTTGAGCATAGGAGGTATTTTCTAAATGTTTCAATATAGTGTTGAGGTAGGGAGTGTGGAAATATGAAAGTATAAATCTCTTGACATGAGAGCCTTTGGGATTTATCTTTCTGTTTTCAGTACTGGAAGGTTGAACCCAGGGCCTCAGGTGTGCTAGCCAAGTGCTCTACCACTGAGTTGCACCCCACCAGCCCCTTTTTTATTTTTTATTTTGAGACAGGGTCTTCCTAAGTTGCACAGGCTGCCTCCGGCCTTGAACATGAGATCCTTGTGCTTCAGCCTCCCTAGTCGCTAGGATTTCAAGTGTGCACCCACTTGGGATTTGTCTTGATAAAGATACAATGGTGAGGGAACACTCTTACATTGTTGGTGGAGCTGTAAATTGGTCCAACCACTGTGGAACTCAATATGGAGGTACCTTAAAAAACTAAAAATAGATCTACCATATGACCCAGCTATAACACTATTGGGAATTTACCCAAAGGGAGATGGGTCATCATACCACAGAGACACCTGCATCTCCATGTTCAGTGCAGCGCTTTTCACAATAGCAAGGATATGGAATCAACCAAAGTACCCTTCAATAGAAGAATGGATAAAAAAAACTATGGTATATATACACAATGGAATACTACTCAGCAATCAAGAAAAATGAAATAAGCTCATTCGCAGCAAAATGGATGGAATTAGAGAAAATTATTTTAAATGAACGAACACAAGCTCAGAAAGAGAAACACCACATGTTCTCACTCATGTGGGAACTGAATCAAAATTATAAGAAGGAAAAATCCTATTCAAAGGTTGGATCAAAATAAATGGGGGAAAAAAAGATAAGAATGGTGTCAATATAAATGGTCTAGAAAATGCATGCAATTGTTCTAACAAGATAAAAACAAAGATCACTACAGGAAAAGTTTCTATCTTAAATAGAACTGGAACCTAAGGACATATAGAAAAATATTACCAAGTAAAAGATAGAGAAGCCTTAGATGGGGAGGGGGAGGGGGGAAGCACAGGGGAGGGTAAGGGGGAACCTATATGAATAATGTACATCAAAATGAATATATGGAAATGTCACAATGAAAAGCATGTCAGAATGAATCACATTAAGGTGTGTATTAACAATTTCCAATTAAAAAATAAATTAATAAATAAATAAAAATAAAAAAAGATACAATGGTGGATGCTGGGATTGAATTCAGGGAATGCTAAGCGTGCGCTCTGCCACTGAGCTGTACCCCCATCGCTGGGATGGATCTTTAATTCACACATTCCCGAGTGGCCTTCACAGCCAGGAAGAGTCCTTCTAGCACAGTTGATGCTTGTTTATAGCAACCAAAATGTGCATGAGTGGGTGGGCAACATGAGGGAAGCTTTGTGCCATAGGGATGCTAAGAAAAGAAGCTTATCTGTGGGAGTAAGGTTTGGATTTGACCAGACATGCTGAGTGCAAAGTGATGAAATCACCCAGTCTTTGAGGTAAGGCAAGTTTTTAAAATTGCAAACAGCAAGCACTGACTGTTCCGCCAAGAAGATGGGTGAGTTTTATGTAAGTGAATCATTCATTTCCTAGCATAATAATATGAAGTGAGTGTCTTACAAATCCCTCACCATCTTTTGAGACAAAATCAAAGTAAAGCAATGCCCATCTCACCCCCCCTGCCACACACACCCCTTCCTGGGCTGGGTTATTGCTGATTAGATTTGCTGGTCCTTAACTAACAATAGTGAGACATGAACAGACCACATTGTTTCACATTTAATGCCTTTTACTATTTGATAAGTGTGGTTAATAAACTAAAGGAGACATCTCCCTTGATTATGGAAAATAACATGGGGGTCATCTGGTGATACTCAATAGAGGCACTGCTGCATTTTGGGCTCAGGTGAAAGTCCTTCACTATATGAGACTGTCCCTTGCATTGTGGGACATTTCTTCTGGTCTCTGGTCTCTACTCACTCAATACCAGCAGCCCCCACCTCTGTCATTGTGATGATTAAAATGCCTCCATCTCCCCATTTCCAGATGCTTCCTTGCTCCTGGGGGATGGCAATGTCTCTCCCAGTTGGGAATCACTGTACTTCTTCCTAATAGAAAATCACTTCTTATCTGAGAGGAAGTCAGTTGACAAATGTTTATGCTGTATACACTATAGGAAATGTCAAGTTATAGCAGTGCTAATTGACCTCATAATTATTAGGTAACATTTTCTACTCCAACAGGGTTTATAACATAAAGTGAAGTTACAGTCTAGAATCCCAGGATATGGAGTCTGAAGGATAATCCACTCCAGACTTTTTATTGGCGATGAATCTTTCAGTATCCTTTACCATGTTTTCCCCTACAAACCATGCACATTCTGTGAGAGAGGAGATACTCATGCCCCTGGGTAGAAACTTCTTTCAGCCAGGGTACATAGAAGTACAAAATATCCCACTCTTGCCACTTGTGAAGTAGTTGTATAGTGTTTTTAACAGGCCATGATAGGGCCAATCTTTAAATGGGTCTGAATTGTGGAGGAAATGAGAGGCAACATAATGTACTCGTTAAGAGCTCAAACTCTAGTGTCTGATTGCCTGAGTCCTGTCCTTGCTTCACCTCTTGCCAGCTAGGTGGCTTGAGCAAGGTTACTTCACCTCTGTTAGCCTCAGGTTCCTCATCTATAGAGGTAAAAATATCACCCACTGCATAAGGCTGGTACAGGAATTCAAGATAATCCAAGTAGAGTGTTTCGCACAATGCCTGGATGTAGTAGTCTTAATTGATGAATGTAGCATTATTGTTATTATTTGAATGATGATAATAATAACAATAATTGGTTGCAGTACATCACATTATTAAGAAACCTTGGCTGCCGCTTGCATTTTGTAAGAACTTTGCTCAATAGCCAGGTAATGGTGTCACAAAATGGCTCTTTTGACAAAACATCATTACTTTTGTGCAGGAGTGATAGACTAACTTTATCCTTAGTTTAATAAAAATAAATTACTAAGAAATTTGACATAATGTTCCAGAATACCAGGCTTATAAAAATTGTGTTGCTAAAATATCAGTGGAGAGTCACTGACTTTTAGAGCTGGAAGATGCCATCTGGACCCACCCCTTTACTTGAGATAAATGACTTTGTCCGGATTGTTCTTTGTTTGTGGTAGAGTGGAGAAGTGTCAGTAATATGAACAATGAGAATACCATGTATGCTCAGGATCGGCCTTTCCACCGAAGTCTCAGCACTGGCATAGGGAGGGAAAGCAGATGGCTTTCTGGTAGCGTGGAACCTGGACCTTGTTACTAATGCCAGTTTATTTCCACAGAATGTGGTGAAGCTCATGCGAGGTCTTCTCCAGTGCATGATGAGACAGGTAGGTGGAACACAGCAGATGTGTGTTTGCAGAGCATTGGGATGGGCATTTCATGTCATTTTAATTGTGACAATTAACATCTTAGCATGTTTTGAACTTTTCTTCTCAAGAGGGAGAGAAATTGAAAATATTTTGCTTACTTTCTCTTTTCAAAATTATTCTCAATAATTTTATTATTCTATAGAATCCTAGTCCCAAAGGACACTGTCTCTGATAATCTCTTTTGAAGAGATACATGTATAAAAGGAGAACATATCTTTTTTTTTTTTTGTCCCTCAAGACAGAGTCTCACTGTGTAGCCCAGGCTGGCCTGGAAATAATGTTGATCCTCCTGTCTCAGCCTCCCAAGATGCTAGGATTATAGGCATGTGCCACCATGCCTGGTGAGAACATGTCTTTTTTTAAATTAAGAAAAAAAAAAGCCATTTCTAGACAGCCATGTACTATTGCTTATACTGTCAAGTTTACAGAAGGTATATTTTCATTTGCAATCGAGTACTTGAGTTTTTAAAATTGACACTACTATCTACTGGTACTTTTGTTGTTGTTGTTGTTAGGTGCCATCAAGTCATAGCAACCCTGCGTACAACAGGCGAAACACTATTCTCAGTGCTTCTGTGCTATTCATAGGGTTTTCAATGGCAGATTTATTTTTGGGAGTGGGTTGCCGGGTCCTTCTCCCAAGCCTACAGCACCTGGTGTTTCCAGGCAGACTCCCATCCAAGGACTAACCAGGCCAGACCCTGCTTAGCTTCTGAGATCTGACAGGATGAGATGCCACAGGGCTATGACTGCAGGCACTGGTACTTTTAGTGAGAGGTAAATAAATACATTGAGCACATACAGTACACAGAACCTCATACTAGGATCTACACAAATTCAAAGATGAATATAATATAGTCCCCATCCTCAGCATGTTCAAAGACATAGCTATTCTTTTCTTTTTAACACCAGGAAATGAGAAGTTGAAATTTAAACAGATCCTCTTCCTTTCCTCCCTCTGTGTTTAAGTACCTTCCATGTGCCGCAGCTGGGGATGTGTAGATAAGGACAGCTTTTTATTAAAACCTCCCTGGGCTGGGGTATTTACAGTGACTGGTCAAGAAGAATCCCCGACACAGTCCCTGTGTGTAGTGCTTACTAGCAGCTGCCTCCCATCCCTCTGGCTCCTAGAAGTAGCATGGAAGAGGTTTGTATCTAGTGATTGGCCCTGGATGTGACCTCTGCCAGCCGTGAACCTGCAGAGCTTTGTGGAACTGGCTTGCCTTTTCCCTCAGGTGGACAAAGTGGAGAAATTCAAGCACACTCAGAGTACCAAGGACAGCCTGCATGCCAAGTACAACACTGCCACCTGCGGCACTGTGGTGGCTGATGACCAGTGGGGCCACCTCCAGGTGGATGCCACCTCCCTCTTCCTTCTATTCCTGGCCCAGATGACTGCCTCAGGTGAGCCAGGGCCATTGGAGCCCATTATAACAGAGAGTAAAAATCCAGAAAGGGAGTGGGGAGAGGGGAGCACTGGCTTAGTCCATTTTTGCTACTATGTCAAAATACCTGAGACTGGGCAATTTATAAAGAATGGAAGTTTATTTTCTCACAGTTCTGAAGGCTAAGTCCAAGATCAAGGCACTGACAGGTTTAGTTGTCTGGTGAGGCTTATCTCCTCAGAAAGGGAGGATTACTGTGTCCTCACATGGCAGAAGGACAAGAGTACTGAACACTGTATGAAGCCTCTTTCATAAGGGCCTTAATCCCACTCACAAGGGAGAAGCCCTTCTGGCCTAACCACCTTGTATAGGCCTACCTCTTAGCACTTTGGCAACACTGAATTTTGGAGGGGACACGTTCAAGCTATAGCAATCAGGATTTTTGTTTGTTTGGTTGGTTTTTGTTTTTTGTTTTCTCAGTACTTAGGGGTTGAACGCAGGACCACACACATGCTGGGTGAGTGCTTTACCACTGAACTGCACCCTCAGCCCCTTTTCTTGTTTTCAGACAGGGTCTCAACTGAATTGGGCAACCTGTGTCTGACCTTGAACTCACAATCCTCCTACTTCAGCCTGCCCAGTCACTGGGATTATAGGCATGTGCCCAGTGCAATCAGTATTTTAAATACACAGATTATGCAAAGGAAAAGCATGTTTCTCGTAATATCATATGCATTTGTGTCTGTGATAGGGCAGGGAATGCAGAGGCCCAGTCTGTGACCTGCAGGCAGGACAATCAGCCTCTAGCTGGGCACAGGCAGGATGAAGGCTGTTGAACCGGCTCTATTAGTTTCTTGCTGTGGAGCCCACGACTTCCTTCCTGTTACTCTCATGTGGGCAGTTCAGAGATCTGCAGGCAGTCTCACACCTGCTCTTAGACTGTCCTCCTCCACAGCTAGCACCCTGTGTCTTCTGCTCTTCCTCTCACCAACGTGGCGACCTTCTAGACACGCCCTCATTTATCAAAGTTACATTTGAACAGCACCATGTCTGCCGCTCCATACTGTGCCCAGAGTGGGCTCACAGCCAGTAGCACCCATACAGAGAAGAGCCTGTACCTTGTGGCTGGAGGACTGAGCTGCTGGTTTCTATGGCAGCCGGGTCACCAGGCCTCCCAGACTCCAGGGTGCCTCCCCTCTTTCTGTACCAAGTGATCTCTCTCCCACAAGGGTGTCTGGTACAAATGCTCCCCAGGTTAGGACACTTGCTGGCCGTGTCTCTGAACTTTTATCACCAGTCCATTAAAATCATACATCTAGGCTTACAAGGGAGGGAATCATCCTGGAGTTGGGGATTGTATTTTCCCTATCTGCTGCTGGGGACAAGTACCCAACCCTTCCCTTTGGCTAACTCAAGGATAAGGACAGTGTCACTGGTTCTCCTGGACTAAAATCCTTGCTTCGTTGGGTCCTTCTCTGCATAAATCCAGCTATATCAGAGGCCCTGTACCTTCTCTTTTCACTCTTTCTCCTCGCAGGCACACACAAAGGTATAGCCAATCTTTCCTCCCTTCTTGCCTTCTTTCCTTTTTTAGTTCCTTTTTTCTCTCCCTCCTTACCTCTGTCCTTTCCTCCCTTCCTTCTTCTTTCTGAGATTAGACATTGTGTGACTTTCAGACTTAAGTTTTGATACCATAGTAAGAAAAGTGAAAATGAATATAGAAGGACTTATTTCCTAGCATAATATTTGTAATTTCTAATTGGCATCTCTCTTCACAACATAATTTCATAACCATTTTTTTCTTTACTAGGCTTACGTATTATTTTCACCCTCGATGAGGTAGCCTTCATACAGAATCTTGTCTTTTACATAGAAGCTGCATATAAAGTCGCTGTAAGTATCAGTGCTGATAGTCTTTTTCAGATGTGCTAATTATCAGAAAGGATAAAAATCATACGGTTATTGGAGAGCCAGGCTGTTCTGGGCTAACCAAAAGGTTATCAAGACTAGAGCTCTAGGATTGTGTCACCTCTGCATACAAAGTGCACATTTTTGTCCTGGGATATGCTTGGGGACTTTGTTTTTGGAATATATCACATGTTCTGTCTGAATCCATTATACTTATGTTGACTACAACCCTAAAATGTACTCTGGGATATTTAGAGGCCAGGCTGAGTTGGGCTGAAGAGGTAGCAGTATTATTGTCTTGGTGAGAGCTGAGACCCCATGGGAATCACCCCAGCTGGCCCATAGGTAGAGAGGCCCAAACTGTGGGATAAACATGTGTAAGGCCCACTTCCTCTGGGCTTCTGTCTCACTTGGAAGGTGGAGCCCAATGCACCTCTAGATAACAACTAATCTGCAAAGCTGACTGTCAGCACAGTGAAGAAAGGGCAGATGGGGCTGTAAAACAAAATAAAACAAAAAAGGCAAACAAGCCACTATGGCCTAAAGAAAGGTCAGCACACTTTCTGTGCAAAGGTCCAGAGAATAAATATTTTCTGTTTTGCAGGCCCTGCAGCCTCTGTTACAGCTTCTTGACTTTGCCTTTGTAGCACATAAGCCACATAGACAGTATATACACAAATGAGCATGGCTCTGTCCCAAATAGACTTTATAATTGGTGGCAAGACTTGGTACAAAGGCCATAGTTTGTTGACCTCAGGTCTAAGGCAGTGATTCTTATTGAAGGGCAATCTTTCTTTCCCAGGGGACAGTTGGCCATATCTGGAGACATTTTTGGTAGTCACAACTAGAGGAGAGAGTAGTACTAGCAAATAGTGAGCTAAGGCCAGGGATGCTGCTAAACCTCCTACAGTGCATAGCACAGTCCCACAATACACAGATTTACCTGGCTCAAAATGTCAGTAGAGCCAAAGTTGTGCAAGCTTGGTGTAAAGAAATTTGAGAAGTCTTTGTGGAATGATAGGCCTTTAGTTGTACCTTGGGGGATGAGGAGGGGTTAGATAAGCAGAAGGGAGGGGAAAGGGTGTTTGAGTGTGAGAATAGCATGAGTAATTGTGAGTGTGTGAGTGTGTGTGTGTGTGTGTGTGTTTGGGGGCGTGGGTTGGGATACTTGGGGAGGGCAGAAGGTGGGCAACATTTAGGGAAGAAGTCACAGAGTTAAGGAGCAGACTTAGGGTGAAAGTTGACATTGGAAAGTAGCAGAAAATTAGGGCAGCTTGTGGGTGTGCAGGGGGTGAAGGCCAGATCATGGAGGCCATGCTGAGAGAAAGAGACGTGGATGTGATCCGCTAGGGAAGCAATCGTTTGTCCTTTTAGCCTCAGAAGCATGGAGGTGAACTGATGACAGTAGTTTCTAAGGATGAGCTGCATGGCTGTGGGGTTGGAATAAAGGAAGAGCCAGATGAGAGGACTGCTGAAGGAAAGGTACTGGGCCCCCTACAAGGCCCGCTCACAGGGCAGGGTCTAAAGTGGCTCTAGTGTTTCTAAGTTTCAATGTCCATGTTTTGCAATGGTTCCTCTTTGAGACTGAAAAATAAAGACTGGCATTTTGGCATTGATCCTGTTCTTGGTGGGTTGTAATCTTTCAGTAGTGCACATACCATTTCAAAACAGCATCCGGTACTTGGGTTTGAAATGAAAATGTGAATCACCAAAGTTAGGTACACATGTATCAAGTCCTCTGTGTGACAGAGTGGTCCGAACTAATTCATATTATTGTTGTTATTAGGTGCCGTCAAGTCATGTCTGACTCATAGCGACCCTCATAAGGTTTTCAGTGGCTGATTGTTTCAGGATTGCTTCAAGAATGGATTGCCACATCCTCCTTCTGTTTTTGCAGTGCTGGGGATCGAACTGAGGGCCTCAGGGAGCACAGAGCAGCAATCTACCAGCTGAGCCAAACTCCAGCCCAATTCATAATTCATTGGCTTTTAAATACCACATATGTTCAGTGTTCTGTACCTCACTTTTGACTTTGGCTCCAGTTACTCGCTGAGCATTTTTTGCACCAAGAGAAAAAATTCTAAAAATAAGTTCTAAATTATTTTAAATGGGTTTGTTGGCTTCAACTAGTTATAACCCATGTGTTAAAGTTTCCTAATTCCATCTTCTAATTCAATGTAAGTTCAAAGGCATTGGCTCAATAGAGGGGGCAGCACTGTATTTGATTTTAAGATAAAATATTTTGTTCACTAGAATTTCATACTTCTTAAAAATAAGAAATCTGAGAGTGTGTTTGCATGCACTTTTGTCCCACTTGAGTATTTTCGTCTGCAATTCTTTCCAGAGATCACATGAGCTGAAGTTGAGGAAGAGCAGAATGCGGGCATATAAGGCCCTGACGCTGAGAGCCTTCGAGAAGCCATACTCATGTTTCCTTCTGCCTGCAGTAACTCGCGGGAATCACTTTTCCACGGCACTTCTCACATACCCCTTCCTCTCCCTCCTATGACCACCTTTTTCTCCCCCAGGATTATGGAATGTGGGAGCGTGGCGATAAGACTAATCAAGGCATTCCAGAATTGAATGCAAGCTCTGTGGGAATGGCCAAGGTGACAGTAGTCCCGTTTGTTCTCTCTTCCGTGTGTTTTTCCTGCTTTGCTTGGGTTCTCTTCATCAGGAGTTTGGATTTAATCTTATTAGCACAACACAACTATGTGAAATTCAGTGGCACGTGTATCCCACCCAACAGAAATTATAGGCCAAGAAAGTAGGCTTCCTACACTGATATCTGCATGTGGCAGAAAATAAGTGTGCTGTGTCCCTATCATCCATTGTGATCATCCACTGCTCTAAGCTCTTGCTGTTAAGAAGCTGCATTCAGGATGTCCAATCTTCCTTTCTGGGTCATAGAGAAGGCTGGAGAATATGAATACTTTTGTAGGTCAGGCTCATGTGTTCAACTTTACAAGGTCAGACAAGTAACAATAACCAGTGAAGTTGGCCAGATAGAAAGGTATCGGAGTGGGGAGTGGATTGGGGACACTGAGAACTTTCCCTAAAGGTATTCCAACTCAAAATTATTTAGAAAATAGTATTCAAGCTGGATGTAGTGGGACATGCCTCTAGTTCCAGCTCCTCAAGAGACTGAGGCAAGAGGATCACTTGAGCGCACGAGTGTGTGGCCAAACTGGGAAGCATAAGAGAGAGCTCACCTCAAGAAATGAAAGAAAAGAAAGAGAGGGGGGAGGGAGGGAGGCAAAAAGGAAGGAAGGAAGGAACTCTTAAAACCAAACAGAGCACACTTGTGGGACAGATTCATCTGCAGGCCACCAGTTTGCATCTCTTGCCATAGATACTTCCTTCCCTCCCTTCTTAAGACTGAAGTATACTTTTTGGACAGAGTGAAGGCTCCAGAGCCAGAATTTGAAAAGTAACAATAAATATGCTCTGTTAAGGTAAATTGGCAAAAAATGTACTTTTTACCCAAAGAATTAAGTTTCTGAAATACTAAATGTGCTAATGATAGAAGTCAACCTCTAAAATGGGTGAAAGAAAAGCCGATCGTGAATTTACTACCCCCCACAATGTTATAGAGCCTGCAGCTATAGCCCTGTGGCATCCGATCCTGTCAGATCTCAGAAGCTAAGCAGGATCAGGCCTGGTTAGTACCTGGATGGGAGACCGCCTGGGAACACCAGAAGCTGTAGTCTGGGAGAAGGACCTGGCAACCCCCTCCCAAAAATCAATCTGCCATTGAAAACCCTATGAACAGCAGAGAAGCACTGACAATAGTGTTTCCCCTGTTGTAAGAGGGTCGCTATGAGTCGGATACCGACTCGATGGCACCTAACAATAACAACAACACAATGTTATAAGTTAATATTTCAGTTTTTAGTAGAATAGTAATATCATTTTGTGAAATGTTTCCCTTTGTTCTCTTTCCTATTTCCTGGAATGAGCAGCAACTTACAGGAAAGCTGTGATCCACTGAAAATGAGAATAGAACATGACTGTAGGACTCTTTGGGGCTGGGATTTAGCTCAGTTGGTAGAGTGCTGCTCTGCAGTCTCTGAGGTCCCATGTTTGATTCCCAGAAGTGCAAAAAAACAGAAGAAGGATGTGGTAATCCACTCCCGAGGCAATCCCGAAACATCAGCCATTGAAAACCCTATGAGGGTGGTTATGAGTTGGACATGACTAGACAGTACCTAACAACAACATAGGACTCTCTGTTGTTGTTGATCAGGTCAGGTCTGACTCATAGTGACTCACCTAAGGATTTTCAGCAGCTGATTGTTTGGGAAGTGCTTTGGGAGTGGATTACCACATCTTTCTCCCATTTTTGCAGTGTTGGGGATCAAATGTAGGTCCTCGGTGCGGAGCAGCACTCTACCAACTGAGCTAAACCCCAGCCCATAGGACTCCTGAGCTGTATTTTAAAGATGTTTTCATTGTCCTTGGGAAAATATGTATGCTTGATTGCTTAATGAAAAAGGAGTGCCAGATATTGGAGTGTATATTTATTAGAAAAGTAATTCGTCCCTGTGTTTATAGGCAGCCCTTGAGGCAATTGATGAACTGGATCTTTTTGGAGCCCATGGAGGACGCAAGTCAGTGATCCATGTCCTGCCTGATGAAGTTGAGCATTGCCAGGTAACAGGTGGGCCTTTTTGAGTTCCAGAGAATAGGAAAGGAGAAGCCCGGAGGGGAAGGCCTGGGCTCTCCAGTTCAGATTCCCCACCTTCCTAGCTTGCTGGTACTTGGCTCCTTTGAGCCTCAGTTTCTCATCCATAAAGTGAGCAGATTGATACCCTCCCCTCCTGCCTCACAAGATAGTTGTAAGGATGAGAGTAAGTCAACTTAGACAGTCTGTCCAAGTACTTTGTAGACAGAAAGTACCATGTACACATAAAACACAATGGTGCTGTATATATGGAGTCAACAAGCAAAGCAACCTTGTTTTGCTGGAGGCAAAGTCTGTTGTCTGTTTTTTGAGCACCCCAGTGGTTTTCTCTCAGGTTTGTCTCATGATGCTCCCAAATTGAATGACTAGTAAGCATTATTTTCACTTGGGGTGGGGGCTCATGGGCAGAATGGGTAGTGGAGGAGAGATGAGCTGGGAGAGGTGGCAAATTAATAGAACCTTCCCCAAGTACAGATCATAGAAAGGAATGATTAATACAATTAGGGGACTCCATTAAGCAGACAGTAAGTCATCAATTGTGAGTCATTCTTCAGACTCTTAGTGAGGACCTGCCATGTGCTAGCACTAAAGTGAATCAGATACATTAAAAACTGTTAAATGGAGAGCTTCTGGTGTGAGATTGTGTTACCAGGCAGAGAAAGCCTGGGGAGAAAAGACTACAGCCATGCATCTTGCAATGACATTTTGGTCAATGAGGGACCACATGTACTATTATGGTGGCTATACCATACATCCTACGTGTGTAGTAAGCTATACCATCTAGGTTTATGTCAGTGCAATCTATGATGTTCAAACAATGACAGAATCACCTAATGTATTTCTCAGAATGCATTCTCGTAGTAAAGATCTTGGCCCAGGGATCTGTTGGCTATAGTAAATGAAACTTTATGCTGAAACTGAAGGGTTCCACCCACCCTTACCCTACCTTCCAGCTCACTCTGTTTTCCTCCATTAAGTAGTCCTTAATGGGGAATCTTATATTTCTTGGGGTATGGTTTAATAGAGGCACCCTAGTGCGTGTCTTAATAGATGTGTAGTCTAGTGGAAAAGTGTGAGCTTTGTACGTGGGTCATTTGCTGGCTGCATGCCCTTGGGCATGAATCTCTGTGTCTCCCTGTCTCAGAGTCCTTGTGTGGGAATCAGACATAATAGCTTCGTTCCTTCCACATATGGCAGATTTATTGAGCTTAATGTTTGCCAGAGTTTAGCCTCGTGTCTGTACATGTTAGATCTCAGCATTAGCTCCTTTCCCTTCCCAAGTGTTTCTTTCTCATTCCAGTTGCCTAATCCAGCCACCTTATAATTAAGGCCATACTGTAGTGCCTCTAATAACCCTGGAAGGGCTGGGGTTTAGTTCAGTTGGTGGAGTACTGCTCTGCACTCTCTGAAACCTTGGGTTTGACTCCCCAACACTGCATAAAATGGGAAAAGGACCTGGCATCCTACTCTCGAAACAATCAGCCATTGAAAACCCTATAAATAGCAGAGAAGCACTAATAATAGTGCTGGACATGGCACAGTGTTGGGGAGTGTTTTGTTCTGTTGTACATAGGATTGCTGTGAGTTGGACCTGACTGGACAGCACCTAACAACAATGACCCTGGAAATGTTCTAGGACTAAACTAAGTCTGTTGTTCACAACTTTTCTAATAATTCTTGAGATCATCTGAGTTTGGCTCCTTCCTTAAGCAGTGTCTAGGTCACTCATTCCACAGACACAGCCACTTCTCTACTGGTCCTGCATGTTTCTGTCTTCATAGCCAGGCTATCTTAGCCTGATGGCATAGATAATCCTGTGGTTCCTCCCAAAAATGTCTTAAAGGTCCAGCCAAGTCAGCTGAGGAAGTGGAAGGGAGGGAGATGAGTAGTTCACAGCACAGGCTCCAGACTATACCATGCTCTCCCCAAACCCCTCCTCCTCTCACAAGGAACAGGAAGCATTGGTGGGTAAGCAAGATTGGCCAATAGGTGCCATGTTGGTAGGACAGAGCTCTACTCCAAATTAGCAAACTTATTTGAATATTCCCTCGAGCTAAGGTGATGGTCCCTAGATACTGCCTCTATTAATGCTTCTCTAGATTTAACCGGGCTGGGATTTAGCTCAGTTGGTAGGGCGCTGCGCTGCAGTCTCTGAGGTCCCGAGTTCAGTCCCGAGAAGGACCTGGCAATCCACTCCCAAGGCAATCCCGAAACAGCCATTGAAAACCCTATGAGGGTGGCCATGAGTCGGATACCGACTCGACGGCACCTAACAACAACAACAACAAGATTTAACTACCACTTTGTTTTTTCATTCAGTCTATTCTGTT
Source organism: Pedetes capensis (assembly GCA_007922755.1). Lineage (NCBI taxonomy): Eukaryota > Metazoa > Chordata > Mammalia > Rodentia > Pedetidae > Pedetes > Pedetes capensis. Next base: position 47,092 of record VMDO01010287.1, on the reverse strand, counting down.
CTCCATGTTGCCAAGAGCATCAACGTCTAAAGAGATCGACGCTGGACTTCTTTCCATCATTTCTTTCCCGGCCTTTGCAGTGGAGGATGTGAACCTTGTGAATGTGACAAAAAATGAAATCATTTCCAAGCTCCAGGTAAGCGTTGGTCATGCTAGTGGTCCTCCAGCCTTTGTTAAATGCCCCTCTTACACGATGACATGGGGCAGCTCCCCCTCAGGGTTCATGGCATGGTTTATCTAAGTGGACTGACAGAGGAAAGCATCCAAAACTGAGTCTGCAAGCAAGAAATCAAAGTCTCAGAGGGATTAAGTGACTTGGCCCTCTTCTTAAGTAACGACTTGCGCTCAAGTAGGTACCTTTGAACCTCAGTTCTTACCACTGCTCTACGTCCAAGGCAGGGCTACTTAACCCTTTAGAAGCCTCCCATGGTGGGTGCCTTCGAGAATCTCTTGAAAGCTCTAGAGTCACTGCCAGAAAAGAAAAATGCACGTATCCTAATATCCTCTAATTTCACATCCAATTTCAGGGGACTTGACAATCCCAAAGTTAAGCAGTGAAAACCAGTAACGGACACATCACACTAAACTGAGACTCGTGGTAAATGCTCTACCCAGCTAGAATTATCAGTAAAATTATCAAAGAACATAAGTTTCCTAAGCTGAAATCCGCATGTTGATTTGTCCTGCTTAGATTCAGTGAAAAGTGATTTTGTGCCTTAGAAACAAAGGGCTTAAAGATCTCCAATCATATTCCCAAAAGAAGGCAGCTGGAGTGGTCAGGTTCAGTGGAGAAAAAGGCATTTCTTTAGGGAGCGAAAGTAGGAAGGGAGGGAGTGAAGTGCTTACAAGATGAGGCTGAGTGCTCCAGGATGACTCCCGGAAGCACACAGAGCTGGCTGCTCCAGCCTCGACAGCCAGCACTAGAGCAAGTCTGCCACAGCAGCCCCGCCACTGAAGAACCTGGGGAATGGGCACCCAAGCTGCCATCTTTGGCTTAGGGGGTCAGGTGGAGAGAGTGGTGTTCCTACCCTCCTTTCTTGGTACCCAGGAAGCTGGCGAGAAACCCTGGAGCCTGCAGCAGGGGAACCAGTAGCCACAGTCCTACCCATAGGCAGCCTCTCCCTCCCTGTGTCCTTCCCTGCCATGCTTTGTGGAGCATCTAATGGCAGAGCCTCTTGTGCATGCACAGCCTGACCATGAGGAGGCTGCAGAGTGTCCTTTTCATTTCAGTCTTTCAAGAAGGAACCAACCAAACTGAGTATCTGCCTTGGTTGTTGTTGTTGTTGTTGTTGTTGTTGTTGTTAGGTGCCATCGAGTCGGTATCCGACTCATAGTGACCCTGCGTATAACAGGTGAAACACTACTGTTAGTGCTTCTCTGCTATTCATAGGGTTTTCAATAGCGGGTTGATTTTTGGGAGTGGGTTGCTGGGTCTGTCTCCCAAGCCTACAGCACCTGGTGTTCCCAGGCGGTCTCCCATCTAAGTACTAACCAGGCCCTACCCTGCTTAGCTTCCAAGATCTGACGGGATCGGATGCCACAGGGCTACGGCTGTAGGCAGGTCTGCCTTGTTGGTTTCTCCAAATAGGGTCCCTTTGCATCTTTGGATGATACAGTAAATCAGAATGAAAGAATGGTCATTCACTGAACTTGGCAGTCACACTTGCAGCCCTGATACTCCAATGGAAAGCTTTGACATTCTCTTCTGAGTTGACCAAGACTGAATTTGCTTATTACTTAAAAAATACCTCTTTATACTAATAGCAAAGAACACTGTGTACACACTTCATTACTAAACAGTTTATAGGAGAGAGTGAAGGGCTGACTTGAATTACAATAAAACGGCAAAGGAATTCTTCTGATTTCACTAAATGTACTTTATTTCTTTACCTTACTAGGGGCGTTATGGATGCTGTCGCTTCCTTCGAGATGGTTATAAAACCCCAAGAGAGGTTGTATTTAAATATTGTTTCCTACGGTTCCTTAAGTGCTCCATATCTAAGTTGCCACTGAGTTGTTCTTTCTGCATTGATTATAATTATATGTTGGAATATTGGAAAGAAAAGTATTAATTTTGGAGTCAGCAAGCCCGGAGTTGGGCAGTAGAATAATAAGATCATCAGGACAACAATCCAGTAGTATAAAGCCAGCTTGTAGACAAGGACAAACAGTTCTGTGGCTCACACATTTTTTTAAAGAGTATCAGTGGCCTTCTCCTTAGATTTCTTTGCCACAGTGACTAATATAATGATTTAAATAGAACAGATCATCTGTCAAGCATTGTGACAGGCAAATTGTTGTTTATTTGTAAGAGAGATAGGATGCTTTAGTATAATAAACTATCAAGGAATCGTGTATATATTTCTGATTTACCTTCTGAAATTTTACCATGGAAAATTGCCCAAACTAGCATCTCCTCATTATAGTAGACTTCTAATCATACCAACCTCAAAGCCACATCAGACAAGCAAGGAAAACTCAGTGGGGCACAGTGGTATTATGTATGTAATCTGGCATCATTTTCTGAAAGTTTTACATATTTGATTCCAGGATCCAAACCGATTGCACTATGACCCTGCTGAACTCAAGCTCTTTGAAAATATTGAGTGTGAGTGGCCAGTGTTCTGGACTTATTTCATCTTAGATGGAATATTCAATGGTGACGCTGTTCAGGTAAGAAAATGCTGGGTGTTGTGCCAATAATCAGATTTTTCATCCCACTGGTATGCTGATTGTTATTAGAACACAGATTGTTATTAGAACACATTATATCAGAATTTAGGAAGCAGGGCATGGTGGCACACGCCTGTAATCCCAGCGGCTCGGGAGGCGGAGGCAGGAGGATCGCAAGTTGGAGACCAGAGGCAGTCTGTATAACTTAGCGAGACCCTGTCTCAAAAAGTAAAAAAAAAAAAAAAAAAAAAAAAAAAAAAAAAAAAGGATGGAGGTGCAGCTTAATGGTCCAGCACTTGCAGAGCATGCAAGTGCAAGGACCTGGGTTCAACCCCCAGTACTGCAAGGGAAAAAAAAAAAAGATTCTAGGTTATTTTTTCAGTAATCTGTTGCCCTTTGAAAACCTCTCCTAAAACTTAGTGAATTAAAGTAACAACTCTTATTTATTTGCTCATGATTCTACAATCTGGACAGGGCCAGAAGGTACAGATTGTATCAATTGGGATGGTTCCATGGGGCTGGAGGATCTACTCCCAAGATGGCCTCACTTACATGGCTGATGAGTTGTCGCTGACGGCCAGCTGATGCTGGGAACTCCGCTGGGCTGTTGGTGGGGGCCTTGGTTCTCCTCCATGTGCCTAGCTTGGGCTTCTCACAGCACTCAAGTCTCTGGGTCAGTAGACATTTTACATGGTAGTTGTCTTTCCCCTGGAATGCCAAAGCATAGGGTGCCAAGCTTTCTTAAGTCTTATTCCAAAACTGACAAAATGCCACCTTCGTTATATTCTGCTGGTTAAAGGGCCATCTCATATTCAAGAGTAAGGGCACTAGACAAGGGCATGAGTAGTAGGAGGCATAGTTCATGTCTATGCCAGACAGATTTTGTTGTTCCTTTTGCTCTTTCCAGACCAACCACAGTTGCTTTGGTGTTGTTAGCTCTAGTTTAGAGGTGCTGTACTTTAGGGGTGTTCTCAAATAACATGTTATTTAACATTGTTGTTGTTGTTGTTAGGTGCCATCGAGTTGGTATCCGACTCATAGCGACCCTCATAGGGTTTTCAATGGCAGACTGTTTTGGGATTGCCTTGGGAGTGGATTGCCAGGTCCTTCTCCCATTTTTGCAGTGCTGGGAATTGAACCCTGGGACCTCAGAGACTGCAGCGCAGTGCTCTACCAACTGAGCTAAATCCCAGCCCGTTATTTAACATACCAGCCTCCTAATTGGTATCCCAACCTCCTGCTTTGTTCTCTGTTGTTTCCATTCTCTATACCTAAGCCAGAGTGATATCATTACAGGACATATTATGCTTCTGCCTTGCTGTGTTAGCTTTCCATCACTGCGACAGAATCCCTGCGAGAAACTATTTCAAGGAGGCTCACGGTTTCAGAGATGTCAGCCCACGGTTGGGCTTCACTTGGGCTTGTGGTGAGGCCATGCATCATGGCGGTGAGCGTAAGACAAAGACAAGCTACCCACCTCGTGGCAGCCAGGAAGCAGAGGGGGAGTGAGAGAAAGAGAGAGAGAAACAGAAAGGGGCCAGCATCCCAACATACTCTTCAGTGGCACACCCAATACCCTACTCTGTTCAACTAGACCCCACCTTCTGAACTTTCCACCAACTCCAGGCAGTGGAACCAGCTGGGAACCATGCCTCAACACATGGGCTTTTAGGGGATGTTTAAGATCTTTGAATGGCTTTCTGATTGCTTTGGGGATGAAGTCCTAGCCCTTCTTATGTTTTATAGGGTCACAGATGATCTGGTCCTGTTTCCAGCACTATGGCCTGACTTCTTGTTCTTACTGTCTTCCTTGAGTTCTGTGATCCATTGCACTGAAGCCCTTTCAGGCCTTGGAACAGGCTGTGCTTTCTTAGCCATCTTCTCAAATGCCTAGGACATTCTTTCTACCCCCAACTGACTCCCTCCTTCACTCAGTTCATTGTCAGTCTCTCAGAAAGCCTTCTTGACCCTGAAAGCTGGGCCAGGCACCCCTTCCCATGCCCTGCAGCACCTCAGCTGCATGGGTCACACTGGATTTAATCTCCCACTGCCCTATCAAAGTACCCTGGCAGAGGTGGTCTCTATCCAGTTCACTGATATATTCCCTGTGCCTAGTACATAATAAGTGCTCAGTAATTACTGGCTATGGGAACACTCATTTGCTCAAGTTATGTTTCTTTACCTTCTACTTGGCACCAGACACTGTGCTGAGCCCTGAACATACTTCGTTGAGCCGAACAGGCTTGTGTTTATGAAGTTCACAGGACAGACTGTGGAACTCAGACCTGTGCTGTCTTCTCAGCCTGTTCTCATCATGGGTTTAGAGGAGGGGAAGATGAGCAATGTCGTGCATTTTAGCTTTGGAAAGTTCCCCTGCTCAGGAATGCAGGGAATGAGCTTGAAATGTTAATGTTCCCTCATTGTTAATTCTCCTTTTTATGCTTTAGCAATAACCTTGGGTCTTATTATGTCTTGTCTTTTTATCCAAGTATTGAAAGATCTCAAAGAGACTGACTTTGAATTTCCATTGTGAACAGGCTTAACAATTATCAAGGGAGCAAAAAAACCACAAAAAAACAACAAAAAACAACAACAAAACAACAACAACAACAAAAAAAAGCTAAGGAGATAAAAACGACTGCTTGGTATCTTGTTTTGAAGCCCTACAGTATCTACTACCCTACAGCTATGCTATCTCTTCCACTGGTTGACATTTTTAAATGATACAATTGTTTCATCATGTTTTTTCATAAATTTAAAATGAAAAGAAAATGAGATCTGGAAAGTACTTGACTGGGCTCTCCAAAGAAGAAGCGTGTTAAACAACCAGTAGTTTGTTAAGGGTTTTTTCTCCCCTTCCTTTTTTCATCTTTCAAAATGTTGGTTTTTATCATTGCCTTTCTAGTTTAGTGTAATGTTTTGCTTCAGCAGCTTTCCTTATAGTAAGCACTGCATCCTCAGAATCGGTATATATGGATCACAGTACGTGTGTTGTCTTTTTCTCACATTAGATTTTTGCAGTAAATCCTTTCCTCCCTCCCTCCCTTCCTTCCTTCCTTCCTCCCTTCCTCCATCCTTCCCACCTACTTCCTCCCTTCTTCCCTTCCTCCATCTCCCCCCTTTCCCCTCCCTCTTTCTCTCTTTCTTTCCTTTTCTATGATTTTCTTTTTTTTTCCTGTGCTCATTGGAACCCAGGGCCTTGCACATTCTAGGCAAGTACTGTACCACTGAACCACATCCCCAGCTCCAGCAAATATTTCTTGAGCAATAACCATTTTAAGTGGAAAACCACTTATAAGTGAAAATGGATTGTGCTGCCCATATCAAATATTTAAGTGATCAGTTAGAGAAGAAACAGCACGGGAAAGATGTCTGATACATGGTGTAGATGTGAGTACTGTGGGAATTTGAAGAAGAAACAGCTTATGTGTGATGGGCTGCTCTGCCCCTTTCTCTGGAAGCTTGACAGGTGGGGCTGAGCTCAGGGAGGAACAACCAATCATGTTTAGCTCCTCCTAACATCTGCTGTTGGGAGACAGACCTGGCAACCCACTCTCAAAAATCAATCCGCCATTGAAAACCCTATGAACAGTAGAGAAGCACTGACAATAGTGTTCCGCCTATTGTACACAGGGTCGCTATGAGTCGGATACCAATTCCACAGCACCTAACAACAACAACACCATTTGCTGTTAGCAGGGGTCCTTCCCATACTCCTCCAGCCAAACATTTGTGCATTTCTTTGTCCTGCATCTGACGTCTAATCTGTTTGTTGCCAACAGAGCGGGGTTCATTTCTAAGTTGCAGTGCTGTTGCAGCATTAGCCACCAGACCTCTTTCATACAGAGGGTGACGGGGCTGTTTTCCAGGTCCAAGAGTACCGAGAGGCCCTGGAGGGAATACTAATCAGAGGCAAGGATGGGATCCACTTGGTGCCGGAACTGTATGCCATCCCGCCTGACAAGGTAACCCAACGGTGTGGAGCCCTTTGTGTTGTTTATTTAGAATTGAATGAGGTGTTTGGCTTTTTGCTATTCATCCCCCTGTTACGCCTCATGACCATTTTTCTCTCCAGAAGTGGTTTCTAAAGCCTTAGGCAATGTTCCTGTCTATCATAAGGAGTTACAGGAAACATGTGGAACTTGCTTGACCATGAGTGTCCTAGAAGGTGGCAGTTGAAGACCTTCAGATCATACCTGTTTTTCCCCCCACACCAGGCAAGGAACGCTATGGAGCACAAAGCACTGTTGGGTGCCATATTCTTATACATTGCCATAGCAGCAGCAGCCCGTAGAGGGGTAGTTGAGAATCGCTTCCTTTCATCCAGGCAGTTTCCAAGCTAGAGTTTGAGTGACTGCCTGTGAGAAGCCATACATTAGGGAGGGAGAAACTGTCCAGCCCCAAGCAGATGCCCAAAGATGGTTTTGTTCTATCTAGTTTCCTAAATTGGTTCTGCCTATTTGGAAGAAAAGCACTCTCCTTTCAAGGCTGTTTGTGCCTCTGGTGCTCCTGATACTTCAAAGCTTCATTATTGCATCTGCAGGATGAAAAGGTCTTAGAGAGCCTTGTTTCCCTCAAATCAATAAGGCCTGGAGGAGACTGTAACCCAGCAGAAGTCTGTCATACAGCCCCTTGGGTCTAAGTGTTCTGTAGTTGAATCAGTGTGCCCCATCCCCATGGCTGGGGGACTGGCAGAGACCTTAAAAAGAACCTGCCTCAGTTCACAGAGGCTCTGGAACCTGGCAGCGCTCAGACAACACCAGGCCCCACCCTGGGACCAGACCCCAGATCCTTTTTTTTTTTTTTCTTTTTTGCGGTACTGTGGGTTGAACCCATGGCCTAGCACTTGCATGCTCTGCAAGTGCTGGACCACTGAGCTGCACCCTCAGCCCATTTTTCTACTTTTTGAGACAGGGTTTCACTAAGTTACGCAGACTGCCTCTGTTCTTGAACTTGCAATCCTCCTGCTTCCACCTCCCAAGCCGCTGGGATTACAGGCGTGCACCACCGCACCCAGCCAGACCCCAGATTCTGTATAAGCCCACACTGCCTCCTAATGGGTTGTACTTTTCCAGCTATGGAAGTATCTACACTGTAGATGTTCTTGTTGGACTTCTGAAAGCAGTGGTATAGTGGACTTCCCCTTCTTGTTGTTGTTGTTAGGTGTCGTCAAGTCGTGTCCAACTCATAGTGACCCTCATAGGGTTTTCAATGGCTGACTGTTTCGGGATTGCCTTGGGAGTGGGTTGCCAGGTCCTTCTCCCATTTTGCGGTGCTGGGAATTGAACTTGGGACCTCAGAGACTGCAGAGCAGCTCTCTACCAACTGAGCTAAATCCCAGCCCAGACTTCCCCTTACTTTTGCATAAAAAATGCATTTTAAAGGAATCTGAGACTTGATCCTTATAAGCCAAACGAGTACTGCTATGTACTGCTTTGGGTCTTATTCAATCTAGAGAGAACTCTTATGTGTTAGATAGTTGAATAAATTAAACCAAAGAGAAAATCAAAGAAATTGAGTTTCTGTGTGAAGTAAAATATTCCATTGCTAGGAGCATTTAGCCTGCTGCCATGGCACTGTGGCATCTGATCCCGTCAGATCTCGGAAGCTAAGCAGGGTTGGGCCCAGTTAGTACTTGGACAGCAGACCTCCAGGGAACACCAGGTGCTGTAGGCTTGGGAGAAGGACTCAGCAGCCCACTCCCAAAAATCAATCAGCCATTGAAAACCCTATCAATAGCAGAGAAACACTAACAGTACTGTTTCGCCTGTTGTTCATTGGGTCTGTTGGACACCGACTGGATGGCATCTAACAACAACAGGAGCATTTAATTCCTTTACATTGATAACAGTGCATCTGGTCAGCTGGTTAAATCAGTGGCACCTTTAAGTGGCTCATGTTCTTCATCCATCACACTCAGACCCACCAACTTGGACCCTTAGCCCTGAGCTCTGGAATTTTGGTGTTTACCTCATCCCAGCATGAATAGACAGCTCACATCATCCAAGCTGTCTCAGGACTGATTTTGTTCCAGAGCTAAGGGCAAGACTTTGGACAAGAACTGGTCTTCCTTCACAAGCTATGGAGCCTGCTGGGCTGTTTTCTCTCTAAGTGTCATAAACCTAGGTCTCCTGCACGTATATTCACTTTACATTTATGGATGTGTGCTGTGGGTGGAGGCGGCCACTGAGTCACTTTCCCCCAGCTGTATGTTCATATCCCCTGTTCAGGTTGATGCTTTTCCAATACTGAGGCATTTGGCAAACAAATTAGCAATGGGAAGTAATTTGGACCTTGGACGCACAGTAAGGGAAAAATAAGTGACCTTGGAGGTAATTTAGTATTTTATGATAGAGAGTAACCATTCCTGTTCTATGAAAGGGCACATTTTCCTGACTGTGGTAAATGCTCAGTGTTATAAGCTGCACTTTGCTTTCTGATGGACAGTGTTACCTGCACATTGCAAAATACTCGGCAGCTCTCTCTTCTAAACTTTACACTGACCTTTGGGTTTCTGCTTGTCCTTACAACACCCTCCTCTATTCATTGTGTTTATGCTTGTGTGCTAGGTACTAGTCTTGGACACCGTTTGACTTTGACTGCATTTTGTGTTGACTGCTTGCAGATAGCCTGCAGCCATAGCCCTGTGGCATCTGATCCCATCAGATCTCGGAAGCTAAGCAGGGTCGGGCCTGGTTGGTACATGGATAGGAGACCACCTGGGAATACCAGGTGCTGTAGGCTTGGGAGACGGACCCGGCAACGCACTCCCAAAAATCAGTCTGCCATTGAAAACCCTATAAACAGCAGAGAAGCACTGACAATAGTGTTTTGCCTGTTGTATGTAGGGTCGCTATGAGTTGGATACTGACACAACAGCACCTAACAACAACAGCAGCTTGCAGATAACAGCTTGGAAGGTTCCTCAATCATATCAGTAACTTGTGGAGACCACTGGGAAGGAGGCTTGCAGACAGGGCTACCCTAGGCCCATATGGCACCTTTCTGCAAGTTAGAAACAGCCCTGGCCAGGGTAGCCTGTGGCTTGGCTTTCAGCCTCCCACGTTTCCTCAGCCAGGAGCGCTTGTATAGGGCTTCAGCTGTCCATAGGGCTCTCCACTGCACAGCTGGGCACCAGTGAAAGTGTGCCCAGCAAACGTGGAGCTGGCAGCTGCCCTGAGCCAGGCACAGACTAGGCACTGGGTCACAAAGGTAGTTTCCTCACCCAGTCTGTCTGTGAGCATGCAGGCCAGTGGGGCCGTGAGATGTGGGAGTGTCCATGGCAAAGGCATGGTGCCTTTGAGCACCTGCAAGCATTCAGGAGGGCCAGAATGGAGACCAGGGCAGAGGGTCGCCTCTGTGGAAGCAGGAGCACGGCATAAGGGAAAGAGGGCAGGACAAGGCTATCTTTTGACCCGGACACTTTATCTTCTCTCTAATTTTTGCATCAGCTATTTCTCATTCCAGATCTTTGGAGTCTTTCTTAACACTTGTTATGTGTTAAATAGCTTTAATATACTCTCTGATTATAAAAGTAGCTCTGAACACTAATGTAGAGGATTCTGGAGAAAGAAGAAAACACTTGTCTCTAAGCTTACTACCCAAAGGTAACCCCTATAACATTTTGGAGAATCTCATCCTACACCATTGTTCTATTTGATTATTTCATTACTCACAACATTTAATTCCATTCAGTTTATACAAAACGTAAAGTCTTTAAAATGTTTACTACTACTGACAACATCTTAAATTTTTCGATATATTAATAATATCACTGATTCATCCACACACTGAGAATGACTCCCCCATGCTATGATTTTCACTTTAGAGAGGGATGTTGTTGTGGTTAGGTGCCATCAAGTTGATCTCTGACATACAACAGGCAAAATGGTATTGTTATACTTCTCTGTTATTCATAGGGTTTTCAATGGCGGATTGATTTTTGGGATTGGGTTGCCGGGTCTGTCTCCCAAGCATACAGCATCTGGTGTTCCCAGGTGGCCTCCCATCCAAGTACTAACCAGGCCTGCCCCTGCTTAGCTTCTGAGATCTGATGGGATCGGATGCCACAGTGGTACAGCTGCAGGCTTAGAGAGGGATAATTGTTTCCTATTTCCTTTGCCAGAGATATTACCTCTAACCAATGTTGCAGGGACTCAAACCTCAAAGGGCAGCATGGAGTCTAGAAGGGAGAAAGTTGCAGACTAACTCATGGTGTGTAGTCAGCACTGTCTATCAGAAGGCACACAGAAGCTTATTTTGATGAGACATATGCCCCCCATGGATTCTACTTTCTGAGGCCCAGACGAAGGGTTAGTAGTTTAGCAGTGCAATCATTTTTCCTCAATAAACGGTGCCACCTTCTGGAAATTTTCTTACATAGACCCACACTTTATAAACTCCTGGGAATGGTGAACAAAAAGAAACCACCCTTGACATCCAGGCACTCTCTGCTGTTTTCACTCAGAACATAGCCACATGTAAGCATGAGCTGTGGAACTTGCTGACGCCCAGAGCCATGCATGAAGAAGGCAGGCCAGGCTGCCAGTGCCTGTTGCCCTGAGTGTGCTTGTGGGAAGAGCACTGACCTGGGAGCAGGCCAAGATTTGAAGTCTCCCTCTGTTGCTTATATCATGTGGCCTCAAGAGAGGGTCTTGTCACCTTTCCAGTCCCACATCCCGCATTGCACAGAGTTGGTTATTTTGTGAAATCCACAACACACTCCCCAGAGGAAGGTGTTTCTGACCTTGGTGTCCTCTGATATTCTGACCTTGGGCTTTGCTTTCTCTGCCAGGTGGATGAAGAGTACAAGAATCCACACACAGTGGACAGAATTCCACTGGGGAAGCTACCTCATCTTTGGGGACAGTCCTTGTACATCCTCAGCTCACTGTTAGCAGAGGTAGGGCCCTTGGTAGCTCCCCAGGAGGGAAATCATCCAATTGGAGGCTCTGGGAACCCAGGAAGAGCACTGGGGCTCTGTGCATTGAGTGGTGGTGAATGTCTTTTGAATCTTCGTGCCTTCGAGGTCACGTGGGCTGTGTAGGCTCCCAGGCTTGACTCCTGGCCGTGTGCTTCCATATTTACGGTAAGCCAGTTCGGGCCAGCTGCATGCCAACACTCTTGGTCCCTCTCCTGTCAGCATCCCTGGTCTATCGCTAGAACCTCTTTGAGTTGGAACTGCAAGCTTCTCAACCAAGATTAGCATGTCTGGTCCTGGAAGATACAAGATTTAGGAAAGAGCTAGATGGGCTGGAAGCAGTCCTGGCTCCAGCCACAGGCACAAGAAGCAGAAGGCTCTTCTGATCTCTCTACAGGAAGAGGCAGCAGGCCTAGGTGGTCCCTGAGACAACCCCAGCATCCCCCACAGAAAGTCTCCAGCCTCTTGCCTCATTCCCTCCTGCTAAGCATTTACTTGCTCCTAGACTTCTGTTTGAGGCTGGGATTTAGCTCAGTTGGTAGAGTGCCACTCTGCAGTCTCTGAGGTCCCAGGTTTGATTCCCAGCACTGCAAAAATGGGAGAAGGACGTGGCAATCCCGTAACAATCAGCCATTGAAAACCCTATGAGGGTCGCTATGAGTTGGACAGGACTTGATGGCACCTAACAATAACAAAAACAGACTTCTGCTGGAAATTGTAAATGCTTTTGAGCGCCTCAGAATGAATCCCCCAGTCCCAAGTGTGAGAGACTTAAACTGAGCATTGTTGGCCCTGAGGGGTGTGGGGGAAGAAACCTAGAAAAGAGAGGGGCCATCAGCCTGAGGCTGGCCCAGCCCTGTGTATTCTAAGCTCTAAAAATGGGGGAGGGAGCAGTGAACCAGAATGCTGCTGGGCTCCTGGTGTGGGAAACACCGAATGAAAGACAGCATAGCAGTAGAAGCGTCCCTCGGGAGCTGTAGTTGCGGTAGCAGAGCGATGGTTCCATGGTTATGTCTCCTCTCCATAGTTTCATGGTCACGGAATGATCAGTAGAGAAAACTCATATATCTCCTTCACAAAGTCAGCCCCATCACTGATTAGCTCTGTGACTTTGGGTAGGTCTCTTAGCTGCTCTGGATTTTCTGTTTCCTCATCTATACAGTGAAAAGCTTGGACTTGGTCATGTCTATGCTCCCGTCCAGCTTGCATTTCTGTATCCATGTGATGGGAAATAACTGACTGCTCCCCTATTTCCTCCTCTCCACTTGAGGCCTTCCTCTGGGCTCAGCATGAGGTCCACTTCCTCCCACAACACCTCAATCCCCTCTCTGGGTGCTTGGGTCATCTAGAAAATATGAGGAGATGCATTTTCAAAGAGTACACTTAGTAAGAGGAAGGAAAGCTTTATATTGCAAAGCAGTCAGCCCCGAACCAAGTCCTCACTCTGCCACCTCCCTTAAGCATCTTTACCTCAGTTTTCCTACCTGTAAATGATGAGAGAGGTAGAACCTTCCTGTTGTTGTTCCTGTTAGGTGCCTTGGAGTCATGTCTGACTCATAGTGACCTTCATAGTTTTCAATGGCTGATTGCTCCAGATTGCTTCAGGCGTGGATTGCCATGTCCTTCTCCTATTTCTGCAGTGCTGGGGATCCAGTCTGGGTCCTCAGAGAGTGCGGAGCAGCACTCTACCAACCAAGCTAAACCCCAGCCCAACCTTCCTGTTGTTGTTGTTCTTAGGTACCTTGGAGTTGTGTCCAACTCATAGCGACCCTCATAGGGTTTTCAATGGCTGACTGTTTCGGGATTGCCTTGGGAGTGGATTGCCAGGCCCTTCTCCCATTTTTGTGGTGCTAGGAATCTAACCTGGGACCTCAGAGACTGCAAAGGGCACTCTACCAACTGAGCTAAATCCCAGCTACCTTCTTGTTAGGAGGACTAAATGTAACAGTGCCCTCACAGGAGCTCAGCCAGCCCCTGGTACTAGTAACAGCTCAGGAAGGATTAGTTCCCATTCTTTGCACTCACACAGGAAGACATATTTGACTAGCCCTGCAGAGCCAGGTGCCGTACCCATAATACAATTTATCAGTGGTAATCTGAATGGAATACTCTGTTTCAGAGACAGCAAACCATTGAGTTGAAAAATACAAAGAAAAACATCCTGAATATTTTGAGCCTCCATATATGTCACTTTCAAGCTTAGGTAGAAGATGAAATTTTAGTTGATCCATATCTCATAGTGTTAATGCTCCTCTCTTCTTAGGGATTCCTTGCCACTGGTGAAATTGATCCCTTAAATAGAAGATTTTCCACTTCAGTCAAACCTGACGTTGTAGTACAAGGTTTGTGTGCATGTTTACTATTTATTTCTAACTTGCAAAGCCAATGTTATTTTTCATTCAAATTGTCCCCTAGTTTCTTATTTAACTGAGAAAAGAGAGCATAGCTGGGCATCGTGGTGCATACCTGTAATCTCAGCACTTAGGAGGCAAAGGCAGGAGGAACACATGTTTGAGGCCAGCCTGGGCTTCATAGTGAGACTCTGCCTCAAAAAAATATCAGAAAATGGAAGGTGCACTTGGTGATTTAACATATAGCAGTTCTGGGAGATATCTTATATAACTCAGTTGCTCTCAAAGGCAAAATGGTATTTTCCCAACCACAAATTTACTTTCTAAAAAGCAATTATTTTCTCAAATCCAAACCTTGATTGCCACTGGGGCACATGAGAGTGAGTCACTGAGCATCATTCTTCATAGCTGTCACCCTTTGACAAGTAGAGCCTGAACCTGGTGAAAACTCAGAACCCAAGTGAAGTGGTTCATTCCTCCCTTGGAGTTATTCCTGCTTGCCAGCCACCTGCAACCACCTTCATCCACCCTTCTCTCCTGCCTTTTTTTTTTTTTTTTTTTTTTTTTTTTTTGTGGTACGTGGGCGTTGAACCCAGGACTTAATACATACTTTGCAAGTGCTCTGCCACACTACTGGGCTGCACCCCCTGCCCAGTTTTTGTTTATTTTGATTCAGGGTCTCACTGAGTTACACAGGCTGCCTCTGGCCTCAAACTCGTGGCCTCAAACTTGTGATCCCACTGCCACCACCTCCCATGTCTCTGGGATTACAGGCGTGTGCCACACCCCACTTTCCAGCCCTCCTTTTTAGCAGCTCCTCTTCTAGGAGGAGGCTTCCACCTGCCTGTGTCTCTAGGATGTTAATACTTGAGCTGGCCTGGGATAGGCATCCAGAACAGTAATCCCTCTTGCCTTCCTCTGCCCAAGGACCTCTTGGCCACTCTGTCACATTCTGTGGGCCTCATAGAACACCCACATACCATCAATTGTCATAGCCTGCTATGTATATACTTTGTTGTTGTTGTTGTTGTTAGGTGCCGTGGAGTCGGTATCTGACTCATAGCAACCCTCATAGGGTTTTCAATGGCTGACTCAATGGGATTGCCTTGGGAGTGGATTGCCAGGTCCTTCTCCCATTTTTGCAGTGCTGGGAATTGAACTTGGGACCTCAGAGACTGCAGCGCAGTGCTCTACCAACTAAGCTAAATCTCAGCCATATACTTTATGGGCCCCAAATTAGGCTGTGCACTTCTTAAGGGCAAGGCCTACATGAGCATCTGTGTTGACTGGCACATATACACTCGTACATTGAAAATAATGGTTGAACAAATGGAAAGCATTCCTCGGGGTGGATGCTGGCTCAGTTTGATGAGTATGTCTGTGCTGCAGTGAGCTGAGCTGCAGGTTTTCCCTCAATCAATACTGTGTGCAGGCCCAACGCAGGGACACACCTGCCCGTCACAACATTCTGATTAGGTAAAATTTGTGACGATTATGGTTATCTCCATTTTACGTGCAAGGCTCAGAGCTTAACCTCACTCAAGGACCCACAGCTGACAGCTGGAAGTACGAACCCATTTGTGACTTCCAGGTGGGCTGATCCAGCTGCACCCTACAGTCCCTGTGCTTAACTAGAGCACATTCTGCTGATTAGGCTCTTACATCTACAAGACCACTTTTCCAACTGCAGGCCAGGACGTGGAGGGTGTTTTTGTTTGTTTGTGTTGTTTGTTTTTTTAGTGTGATAGAACAACAGAGTGGAAATAACCAGGGGGTCTGGCATGGAATAGGGGAGGTGCAGTTTCAGAAATGTATTCAAAGATGGCTATATCAGACCGTGATGTTCTCACATCCCAATCAAAACCACTGCTCTGAAAGTTATTCCTACAGAGAGTGGCCATTGAGTGGCTTTGGCAAATATGAATTTCTGCATGTCATTGGAATCTTCAGAAGGGGCAAGTGTTAAGGGAATCCCGCAGGCCAGTCCTGCCTGCCTAACATTCTCTTTCACTGGGGGCCTGGGGGATTAAGTTCTAGTCCTGATTCAGCTGTAGCTGGCCCACTAAGCATAAGCGGCTGCTCTAGGGGGCTTATTATAAAGATCAGATGAGTCGATGGATATTAAAATACTTTTCTAGGCCGGGCGCAGTGACGTATGCCTGTAATCCCAGCGATTTGGGAGGCGGAGGCAGGAGGATCACAAGTTTGAGACCAGAGGCAGTCTGTGTAACTTAGCGAGACCCTGTCTCAAAAAGTAAAAAAAAAATAAATAAATAAAATAAAATGGGCTGGGGGCACAGCTCAGTGGTCCAGCACTTGCATAGCACGCAGGTGTGAGGCGTTGGGTTCAACCCCCAGTACTGAAAAAAAAAAAAAACTAAAAAAAAAATGGGCTGAGGGTGCAGCTGAGTGGTACAGCACTTGCAAAGTGCCCTGGGTTCAAACCCCAGTGCTGGGGAAAAAAAAAAAAAAAACTTTTTCTAAAGCCTCAGGTGCAATGTAAATATAAAGAGGTAACACTCAGCCCTCAGTGGCATTTATATGTATTGTATGTTTAGGGTCCCCTAGCCCATGGGATGGGCTGGGATTTAGCTCAGTTGGTAGAGCGCTGCTCTGCAGTCTCTGAGGCCCCGAGTTCGATTTCCAGCACCACAAAATGGGAGAAGGATGTGGCAACTCACTCCCAAGGCAATCCCGAAACAGTCAGCCATTGAAAACCCTATGAGGGTCACTATGAGTTGGACTCGACTCGATGGCACCAAACAACAAGAACAAGAAGCCCATGGGATAATGTTAGAATTCTGGGTCTACATTAATAGCCCAGTAGCCAAGCCATTTTTCTCTGGCCTGAGCACAGCCTGAGCCCCTCTAGTTTCCAAAAGGCTCTGCTGCAAGTGGACTGAGCAGCAGCCGCTCTCTGTGGCTGTGCTTCTGTTCTCCAGGACCCTGCTTGGACTCTTCTCCCTTTGCCAATGCTGCCCATAAAGGCCAGCGCTACTAGCACAGCAGGTGCAGAGCAGACAGGCCCTGATGTCGCCTCACATGAAGTCTCCGACCCACAAAGGCTCCCAGGGCCCAGGCACTAGGAACTCCCTGCCAGCTGGAGAGCCAGGCGCCCAGCCTAACCCACCAGACATGGGGCCCAGACCAGCCCTAGGGGGGGTCTTCCCCACTAGCGGGGTCTTATGCTGTAGTTCTGAGTGGGCCAGTGTGCCCCAGTCCACCGGCATCCCCACTAGAAGGCCCACTTGCATTTCTCCAGGGGGGAAGCTGTGTGCTCCCTTCCTCCCCCTAAGTCAGTGTAGCATCAAGAAGCCTCTGCCCCCTTGCTCCTCTTTTCCCTTCTCTTGGAATCCCCCGGGCGATCCATTTCCACTCCCGACCCTACGTGAAGAGGCCATGAGACAGGTTTAGAAGACATGCAGACCCAAAGGAAGGCAAGGCACTATCCGAACTGGGGTAATTTTTGTGGGACCTACCAAGAACAGGTTTTAGAAGTCTCTTCAAAGAACTGTCTCTCACCTGGAGGGCACTTGGCAAATATGCATTGTGAGTATTGAGGGACAATAAGGGCAGGAGGACTACGAAGAGCAGCAGGACAACCGCCACCATTTCCAGAGCCACCTAGGGCCTGGGGAGCATGCCAATGTGCCTGTCGCTGGACAGAAAAGGGTGGCGAATTCCACATTCAGTGTGCAGAGACACCAGGCACAACCTGATGCCAATTCTGTTTTTCTTGTTCACAGTCACTGTTTTAGCAGAAAACAATCACATTAAGGAGCTGTTGAGGAGACACGGGGTGAACGTCCAAAGCATCGCCGACATTCATCCAATTCGAGTTCAGCCGGGCCGGATTCTTAGTCACATATATGCCAAGCTTGGTAGGTTGGGGCAGTATCAGGGCACACCTGGGAAGGGGCCATCTCAGTTCTAGGTTTGGGGTCTGAGGGACACTGTGATGTATGTACGTTCCAAGAATGGGGCAAGGCACGAAGCAGGTGGTTGCACTGCTTCTGTGTGAAGAATGGGCAAACAAGTGTGTTCTCTTCAGCCCAGGCAGCCTGCCGCCATAGGCTGGCCGTACCGTTCAGCAGAGCTGTCGTAAAATAAGGAGCCACCTTTGAAAATTTACAATTAAAGGAGTCATCGGTGTCTTGATAGCACTTTTAATTGGTACCTATGGCATCAGAAAATGCTCATTTACCCATTAAAATAGGAGGAGGTTCTCTCTTCCAGAATTTGACTGTTTTGTGGCTGAGTACTAAATAAATTAAAAGTCAACATTTGCAAGGTTCTTTTTCTAGTTTTCTTCCATACAGATGGAACTGATTCTGTTCATACACAGGCATGAAGAGAAGCGGGTTGGCTAGGATTTGTTTGTATATTCAGCTTCTTCCCACTTTGAAGAAAGACAATGGGATTAGGAAAAACAAACCCCCAAATTAGTTGTCTAACATAATAATAAGCCCAGTCCTAGCCTAAGTCACCATGATTAGTTGTTTCTCTATTTCCTTCACTCCAGTTTCTCTTTTATATTTTAAATAGGACGGAATAAAAATATGAAATTGAGTGGGCGACCGTATCGGCACATTGGCGTCCTTGGAACCTCTAAACTCTATGTGATTAGGAACCAAATCTTTACTTTTACACCCCAGGTGAGAAGAGCAGGCCAGTGACAAATCCACCAACATCCTTTTATGGCAGAATTCTGTACCCGTAAGTTCAGATGGAGACATATAAAATGACATCCGGTACCTCCTACAAGTCTTTGCTCATAGTTGTTGTTGGGTGCCATTGAGTCAGATCAGACTCATAGTGACCCCATGTACAACAGAATGAAACACTACCTGACACTAGCATGCACATGATCTTTTTATGTTTGAGCCCAATGTTTCAGCCACTGTTCTCATTTTCAGCTGCACCACATCAGCAAAAGAGGGTCTCAGGGGCTTTATTAAGGTCGACTCTACTAGGTGCTCAATATATGTTGATTGCATTGAAGTGAGTGGGCCATCCCTTCCAGTCAGGAGTACTAGTGAAATGCACACTGCTTTGCAGATTTGCTACTGACATGTCACTTGATTCACAGCCCTTGTACTCCCTAACCTTTGTGGAGGGTGTCATCAGAGCCTGTATGTGACACACACCCAGTCTGATTTCCAGGCCTTAAACCCCTTACTGGGATATAAAATACACTGATATGGAACTTATCTTCAAAGTTTTTGTTTCCAAAGAAAACTGGTCCCATGGAAGCACATACCAAGTGTTTTTGATCCATTAGGGCAGCTGGAGACCAATGGGGGCGGTCACTGTGCCCGCTTACCTGGCCACACGGTTGGCTATAGGGTCATGGGTCAGTAGCCCTAAGCTGCTCCTTTTTATTCCAGCCCAAGCTGCTTGCTTTAGTTTTGTGTGTTATTTCCCTTAGTACCAAATTTCAGGCCAGAGGCCAGGAAAACAATTTGATTTTTCATCGCCATCAGGCAGCAGTGCCTTTGGTTGACATTGAGCAGGCATCCATCAGGTGAAATGTCTCCTCATCTCACCAGCATTCAGGGACCTCACCTGGAAAGCATGTGGGAAGCCGGTAGCCCCTGAAGGCATAGCAGTTAAGGAGTTATTGAGTTGATCTCTGCGAGAGTGGTGTTGTGAGCGGCTCTTACATCCCCCTCAGGAGAAGCCGAAACCAGATCTAGCAGTGCGCCTTTCCTTCCCGCACTAATGCAGCCACAGCTCCTGGGCAGGCCACACATTGATTTGTCCCATCTCAAGAAAAGTAGCCTCATGCTCAGTGAATTAAGGCCAGCACTGAGCATCTGCCCCAGCTGCAAAACCCAGGCTAGGGCTGCCTTGAGTGACAGCAGGTGCTGTGCGGAGATAAATGAAGGCTGGCCCTTTACCTGTCCCGTTCTGACTTCCAGTTCACCGACCAGCATCACTTCTACCTGGCCCTAGACAACGAGATGATTGTGGAGATGCTAAGGATCGAGCTGGCCTACTTGTGCACCTGCTGGCGGATGACGGGCAGACCGACGCTCACCTTCCCTGTCACGCACACCATGCTCAGTAACTCCCTGGGTCACGCCCACTGCTGGTTTGGGCCCTTTTCCCAATGTTGAGAAGAGCTCCCATGACCAAAATCAAGTACTGCGGGGGCTTCTTAGCAGTTTGGCTTCTTAAGTCAGGAGCATCCTATACCATAAGGATTTTAATTAGATTGTGCTCATGAAAACATTTCAGTACATAGCTGCGGGGGGGAAGTATACCTAGATTGAGTAAACTCATTCAATATTTTTTTTCCCTTAGCTAATGATGGCTCCGACATTCATTCTGCAGTTCTCTCTACAATCAGAAAGTTAGAAGATGGATATTTCGGAGGAGCAAGGTAATTTGTGGTTTTGCTCTTTAAGAGTAGCATTGACCTTTCCTAAAGTCTTTTGCTGCCTTTCTCTCATTTTTCATACCAATTGCTGAACCTAGAAACAGAGTTTTAGAGTAAAAAGGAAGTTAAAACTTACCTAATTCCATCTCTTGTATGAAACTTAAATCTAGTATAAAGTAGCATTCAGTTGATGTCTGTTAAGATTTTGCGTGCACCAGGAGGCCTCAGGCATAGAGAGGTGAACGTGGCAATCTGTGGGAAGCAGCGTTCTTCCCAGAACTCTCGTGAAGTTCTTGTGTGTTTCTTTCTGTTGAAAGACACAGGAGAGAACACCCAGCACCTAGGGGCCTGCAGGTGCTCAATACTTGACTTGAGCGAATGCCCTATCACCCTAAGAAGGGTTCATACGACTTGACATGTTCTTCGGTGGCCCTCAGAACAGGGCACCTGATTGGGCCTTCCTAGGTCACTGTCCCCAGCTTCAGTGGAATGAGACCCAGTAGACATAGGTCTACTGGCCCAGAGAAAGATGGATTCTCCCAGGTGTGACGCTTGAGGACCTCGAGTGAGAAGGGCCTGACCCTCCAGGAATCCCCGTCCTGGTTTGTTCCCTTGGAGTGTCACAAGGCAGAGGATTCTCTCTAGGGTCTCTTCCCTCCTCTCCCTGACCCCCCTGCGGCATATATGCCAAACAGTCCCCAAAAGAACCTTGTTGTGCAGCCCTGGGCGCAGGAAGGCTTCCTTTGGGTTTCAGTTGCTGAGAGTGTCCCCAACTCTAGGAACCCTGCTACCATAGGAAAGGCAGGGTCATTTCGTAAAATTGTGGTAAAATGTGTATAACATTACCATTTGCACCATGTGTGCAGACCATTTCGGCTGCCTTTTCTCCTCGGTTTTGTTTTGTGGTCTGGGGATCAAACCTACAGCCTCACACTTGCATGCACTCTACCTCTGAACTGCACCCCAGCCCACCACTCAGTTCTTGATAATTCAGGTGGAATCCCATTTTGGCTTTTCCTCCAAGGCTGGGGAGTTTTCAAAAGCTGAACTCACCCTACAGGCTGGACTCTGCCCCTTGGAGACACTTGAGATAGCTTGCCACCGACAACTTTTTAAATGATGACCTTTCAGCCTTTGAGCTCGCTTTAACCTAGTAAAGCCTGGCTCCTTCCACCTTTACCAGAGACCAACTTCCCACTGCCTGTTTGCTCTCCCACCTACCGCATGCTCTTCCCCAACCCTAGGGCAAAACAAAATAAGCCTTAGAACTGGCCCCTTGGCTGCAGTCCAGGGGAAAGGTCTTTTGCTCAGTGAAGGGCAGGTTTGTCTTTCCCTGAGACCACCTGGAAATACCCATTTGCCCACTGAAGCCCAGACACCTGTCAACTCAGTTTCATTGCCTGCTCCCATTTACTCCTTAAAGGGTTTCAGCTTGTCAGGTTCTTGCAGGTTTTTAAATCCTGTGATGCTGGTAGATCAGAGGGAAAGGTCCCGTTGCTTTCTGCTTCCAGATCTGACATTTCAGGAAAGTTTCTTTCTGTTGGGTGGAATTCCCACGTCTTGGGGAATACTGCCTCTCGAGTGAGATCCCAGGGCTGGGATTTAGCTCAGTTGGTAGAACGCCGCTCTGCAGTCTCTGAGGTCCCGAGTTCGATTCCTAGCCCCACAAAAATGGAAGAAGGATGTGGCAACCCACTCTCAAGGCAATCACCAAATAATCAGCCATTGAAAACCCTCTGAGGGCCGCTATGAGTCGGACATGACTCAACGGCACCTGACAACAACACCAACAGTGAGATCCCAGGCTGCCAGTTTTCAGTGGAACTTTTTCCTGCCTGCTGTAATGTGGCCATTCAGGGTGCCTGCTCCAATGTGGGGACAGCAGGTTGGTCCATCAAATTCCTTCTAGAGAGAACCTGGCTCTGTGATGCGCCTCTTCCATCATCACACCCCTATACCTGTGTGACCGTGTTTCACGGTAGGGACACGTGTTCCAGGAGAGTCCTTGCTTCTGGTCCAGGAGTTGGTGGGGAGGCGACAGGTTGGTTCTGGTTAAAAGTGGCTTATTGAATTTCTTTTGTAAAATTATTGGTTGAGTCGGTATAAGAGATTTGTATTCGCTGGGTTTAAGAAATCAGCATGATTCTTTTGGCTTTTAAACACTGTGTGCTTTCACTTCATACTTGCTATTGAATTTTTGCTCTAAGTTCTTGGCTACTTATATGGGACTAGCTGCTGAGTGATATATTTATTGATTCTGGCGCAAGCACCACCTGGTTGTTGAAAAGGCTCACAGTGAGTCCGAGTGGAAGTTTGTCCCCACTCCACCTGTATCTCAAACGTGGTATCTTTTTGGCAGAGTAAAACTAGGGAACCTGTCGGAATTTCTCACCACATCATTCTACACATATCTGACTTTCCTGGATCCAGACTGTGATGAGAAGTTATTTGATGACACTAGTGAGAGGAGCTTCAGTCCTGATAGTGACTCAGATCTGGGAGGATATCTGGAAGACTCCGGCAATCAAGGTACTGTGTGGCCTGCTTCTGCAGGTGGCTCATTGAATTTATTTAAACCCTGGCACTGTGATAAAATTGCCCTAAGATTCAAGTACAGAAAACAATTGACAATTAAGCTGAAAGCAAACAAACAAAAAACAAAATGGGTTTCTGAAATTTGCATGTATTAAAATAAAGAAAGTGCCAGTTTAAGAACCTAAACTGCAAATGATGCCCTTGAAAGTGGAGCTCTATTAAACCCAAAGAGACAGAGTCTGAGGTATGAGGACTTTTCACAGAATATGTTGTTATTAGTTTTTGATGTAGCCCATTTGCTCACTGATGCTCAGGCTGCTGTGAGTTCATTGCATTGCCTGCTCTAGTTTACTTCTTAAAGGAGTTTGCACAGCTATTTAAGTCCTAACCCAGGATGGAACGCAGGGCCTTGCACATGCTAGGTAAGCGCTGTACCACTCTGCTACACACCCAGCACTCACAAGATAAATTCTGAAGACAGAAACACATTGCCTGAATTTTCAAAGGAATTGTAGAATGATCTAAGTTTAATTCAATCTGAGTGATGAAACCCCGTGTATATAACATTTCTCAATCTGAACGAGGTTTTGGATCAAAGTGCCCTGTGTTTTGCTTTTAGATAATAGCTGGAATTGGGGCCGAGACTTCCATAAGGCCTGACAAGTTAAAGACCAGCCTCCGGCTGCTGTCCTTCTCAGGTTATCTCGCACATTGTGCAGCTCATCTTGGGGTGATGTGATGGAAACACTGTCTTGGCCTATAGTTTCTTTTTCTGGGATGAAGGTTTTCAAACAGTAAATGTGTACACACACACATCATGTCTGTAACTATCTGTTTACTCTTCAGGTGTGGGTGGAGGTGCAAATATCTGTATCTAAGTGTTGTCTTCCACGAAATGTACTCAGTGCTGCCTGCTACAACAGTCATTGTTATGCATTTAGGATATTTCTGCGGCTTGTTTTCATTGGCTCTTTTTCTTGCTGTCCAATTCCAGAAAGCCAAGACGAACTTGACCAGTATATCAACCACCTTCTACAAAGCACATCCTTGAGGTGCTATCTGCCCCCTCTTTGTAAGAAGACAGAAGAGAGCCATGTCTTCAGTGCCGTCCATTCCACTCAGGATATACTTTCTGTGATGGCAAAAGCAAAGGGTTTGGAAACTCCATGTGTGTTATTAAACTCTCT
Source organism: Pedetes capensis (assembly GCA_007922755.1). Lineage (NCBI taxonomy): Eukaryota > Metazoa > Chordata > Mammalia > Rodentia > Pedetidae > Pedetes > Pedetes capensis. The sequence goes on along the minus strand of VMDO01010287.1, from coordinate 23,044 downwards.
TCTCTCTATTAAAATACCTTCTTTTAGCCCAGTGTGGTGACACATGCCCCTAATCCCAACAACTTGGGAGGCTGAGGCAGGAAGCTTGCAAGCTCAAGGCCAGAGGCAGCCTGTGTAATATAGCAAGATCCTGCCTCTAAATAAAACAATTAAACATGAACTAGGGGTGCTGCCCAGTGGTAGAACATTTACAAAGTATGTGCAAGGCCCTCGGTTCAAGCCTCAATTACCACAAAAAATAATAAAATACTTTCTTTTATCAAAGTAAAGTATGGATATAATTTAAAAGTCAATCCTAAAAGACAACAAAATGTACCCCTATTCTTCTACTTAGAGACCACTGTTAGCTCTTCTGGTTTTTTCTGGCATTTATGGATGTCCATATTCCAAACTAATGTGTATATATTTCTGTCCTTTGAGATATCAATTTGGATTGGTACCTATTGACTTTCTATTATGTAGATAAGGATTTAGCTGTCATAAATCACTACTCCTTTGTTTCACTTCCCTACCAAGGGAGTTGTATTAAAGTTGAGTTAAATCAATATTTGCTTTTTGTTATTGTATATATGCAAGTATTATTCCCAACTGAGCACTATAGTGTACTATGATTATATTACCATTTTTGCTTTTTTTTTTATAAAGTTAATAGTTGCCCTGTCTTTTCATTTGCTTTGCTTTCTCTCTACATCTTCTAATGGCCTCACAGTACAAATTTCCACAAGGTCAAACATAGGGCCTCCTTTCTGGTTGAATTGCGCTCTAGGCCTGTTGTACTCTGTCAATAGAATTTCCCTGGCTCCTCTCTTTAGTTGTATTCCTGATGTTTGAATCTGGTATATTCCTCTTTCTCAATTTGTTCCTTTCTTTTGGTGGCACACATTCTGGAATGGTTTCAGTAGGTTAAAACATGGTGCCGTGGAGGAGGGCTGGTGATGACAGCCCTCGGCTTGCTTGTTTCGGAAGCTCCCCGTCCCTGTGACTTGGTTGCCCTGTGTGTCAGGGATATAATTGTTATTCTGGGATCTTCCTTCATCATCCTCCTGGAGGGTTCCTTGGTTTGTCTCCTGGGTTGGTTGTCCTGTTTCCTCTACCTCAACTCTTCCTTTTTCTTGATTCACGTTTATTTTAGTAGAGGTCATTCAGCAGTTTCCTGAGAAACAGTACATGGTGGGTAACACTTGAGACCTTATAAATCTGAATGTACCTGCACATATCCTATACCCATTGAGAGTGTGGCTGGGTTCAAAATTCCAGACTGAAAATGCATTTTTACGTTTTCTTCATTTTTCTTCAGATTTTTGAAAGGATCACTTTGTTGTCACTTTGCTACCACTGTTCCTGTTGAGAAACCTGAACTAATTATGTGTGTGTTAGGGGGTGGTGTTTTGGGTTTTGTTTTTGTTTTATTTTAGTGGTTCTAGAGGGGTTAACCCCGGGCTTCACAAGTGCTAGGCACACACTTCACCACTGAGCCACACTTCCAGCCATTTTTGTTTTTTATTTTTTGAGCCAGGGTCTTGCTACATTGTTCACGCTGCCTCTGGCCTCAAACTCGCAGTCCTCCTGCCTCTGCCTCCTGAGTCACTGAGATTACAGGTGTGTGCCACTGCACCCAGCTTGGGTATGTATTCATCCTTTGTGTTGGTTATTCAGTGGATCCTTCCAATCTGGAAACTTATGGCTTTCAGTCTTGTAAAGTTTTTCTCAAAATGTTTTGGACTCATTTCCTTCCTTACATTTTCTGTATTCTTTCTTTCAAGCATTTTTATTGACTTCCTGGAGAAATCTTTATCATTTCTCTCCTGATTTCCATATTTCTTGGTGCAATTAGTTAACTTTTTGTTCTACTTTCTAAATTAAATTTTTTTCACTTTTGCTATCATGTTTTAGATCTTTGTTCCCCAGATTGCATCTGTTCTTCCTTCATACATTCAGTATAATCCCTTATTATTCGAAGAATATCAGTGGTGGGGCTTTTTGCCTGCTTTGTGCTTACATTTTTTTCTCCCTGAATAGTTCCCATTTCCACCAACTCACTTTTCCCTGTTAGTTTAGGTTTCTATGTTCCACATTAGAGTCCTTCCTCTTGTGCCAGTGCTCATCCACTCTTGCAAGGGACTCTCCAAATGTGTGGGTGGGGCTTGTGGCCTTGGCAGTCCATGGGATAGGCTGATCAGGTTTCCCAAAGGTACTCTACAGTCTCCTGTTCATTATCCTATGGGAAGGGGAATGGTCTCATTGACTGGTCTGTAGTTAGTCTCCCTAAGGAGCACACACAGGCTTTCAGGTGTGTTGGTCAGCCCCCACTAGACAGCTTCCCTCTTTTACCCTGTTCAGAAAAGCCCTCTAGTCCTCTGTCAGCATGAGCAAGGCAGTCACCACGCTGTGTGCAGTTGAGAATCCAGGGAGCTCACTGCTTCTCACACAGCTTCTCCCCAATTGTCTTTATCTTGGCTTGTCTGGACTCCCAGTTCCAGAGGTAGTTTGTGCAGCAAAGTTCCTGAAGCTTCTGAGGATTGTTTAATGTAAATCTGACTGGTTCTTGGATTTCCCCATTACAGACTTTGAGTTTGGTTGCTCTGTGTCTGCCAAAACAGTTATCCTTCAACCATCATCTTTCCAACTTCTGAAACTTCTCTCCTGTTTTACCCTATTCTTAAGGATGTGTCTTTTGTTTTATTTTTTATTTTTATTTATTCATTTATTTTTGAGAGAGTCTCACTGTATTGCTCAGGCTGGCCTCAAACTTACCATCCTCCTGCCTCCACCTCCTGAGTGCAGGGATTACAGGCATGCACCACCATGCTTGGCTTTATAAATAACTTTTAAATATGCATCAGTTTTTACTTTGGAAACATCCTAGTCTCCTGAGATGATATGATAATAGTCTGGAAGACAGAGATGACCTAATGAATATACATAATGATAACATCCAAAGCTGGTTAAGAAATAATCCCTAACTTCTAGCAGTGGCAGAGTGAAATTGTAGTGCATAGGAAGCCCAGACACCTTGGGCTCGATCCTGGAACCCCTTGACCTTGGGCAGATGCTCTGCCCTCTGTGGGGCTCACTTTCCTCATCTGGAGGGAAAAAAGAAAGTTCAGGTACATTTTCTTCTAAGCCTCCTTACAGTCCTAAGATGCCATGTAATTTTCCCTCAGTCCTGGGTAGGGGGCAGGGATTCCATTCTCAAAGCAGTCTCCATGTTCTCCTTTCTTATTCCCAGATTTAGCACATGGTGTGACTGCATAATAAAATCTCAGTTAGTTAAACTAAATAATGATTCTTCCCATTGATTTGTGTTAAAGTAAGGAATAGCAGCCATGCCTCTCAAAAGAAGTATTTATGTTCTTCCTCCAAAGAGCTCTTTATTATTTCGTTTTCCAGTCACTCCCATGGTTTTGCCAACTAAAGTTCTAAGTGCCCACCGTAAATCACTGAATCTTGTTGACTCTCCTCAGCCACTCCTAAAAAAGGTAAAGTATTTAGAATAGCTATTTTTTTAAAAAGTGTAATGTTCAATAATATTAGGCTAGTCCCAAGAACACTCCTAAAAGGTAGAAGTCAAATAGCATATTTCTTGTTTGGGGGGCTGGAGGGAGGACAGGATCTCACTATTTAGCCCAGGCTACCCTTAAACTCTATGAAGCCTAGGCTGGCCTCGAACTTGTGATCTTCCTGCATCAGCCTCCTGAGTGCTGGGATTACAGGCATGCGCCACCACACTGAGTTTCAAAGAGCATACTTCTTGATATCCAGAAATTATCAATTTAGTAGTTCTGAGTTTTGATGTGAATTCAGTCACTTAGTTGTATAGAACCTGATTTGCATCATTACATAATTCAGATTTGGTGCAAACCTTCATATTTTGCCCATAGGAAAAGGATACTTACCTTTCTGCCTACTCATCGGAAGCCAGGTAGCCCTTGGAGAAATAAACTAGCTGCTCACCTTGCCTTGATCTGACTGAGTCAGCCAGCCAAGGACTCTGTTCCTCATACTCTTTTTTTTTTTCAGTATGGGGGGTTGAACCCAGGACCTCTTGCATGCTAGACAAGTGCTCCACCATGAAGCACATGCCCAGCGCTGCCCACCCCCCTTCTCATTTGGAGACAGGGTCTCACTAAGTTGTGAAGGCTGCACTTGTGATCTTCCTGCCTCCGCCTTCCTGAGGGCTGGTGCCTGGCCCTCAAGTTTTAGTGTAATAAAAACCAGTAAGATATTCCTCAGGAGCATAAAATCTCAGGATGTTCCCCATTGGTTTCTGTATTTTGTTATTTTCTTCAGAAGTCTTCCCTGATTCTATCCAACATGGATTAAAATATCCAGTGCCTGTTGGAGAATATTTTAATCTCACTTCAGTTTTGTTGGTTGTTGTTGCTAGGGACTGGTGAGTTGAGTCCAACTCATAACAACAGAATGAAACATTCTCCAACACTGTGCCATGCCCAGCACTGTGTCAGTGCTTCTCTGTTATTCATAGGGTTTTTAATGGCTGATTGTTTTGGGATTATTTCTGGAGTGGGCTGCCAGGTCCTTCTCCCTAGACTGCAGCACCTGGTATTCCTGGGCAGTCTCCCATTTAAGGACTAACCAAGCCAACCTGCTTAGCTTCCAAGATCTGGTGGGATGGGATGTGCCCCGGCCCGTGGGGCTGTTCAACAGGGACCTAGAGTAGGGGGCAAATGAAAGAGAGAAAGACAAGAGACACGAAGGATGAGAGCAAGACAGGCTGTCTGATCAAGCTCCAAAGCCTTTAATTTTTTGCTGTAGCTTAAATACACATGGAGGGGGAGGGAAGGGGCAAAAATGTCACAAGGGCCAGGGGATTCTTCAGAAGTCTTCAGCTCCTCCTGTAACCCTGACAACCACTTTCAGATGGTAATTTCAATTCAGAGGTCACAATGCCCTGTGGCTCAACATCTGCTATTTTCACCACACCCTGCACCTTTTCATCAGGGTATCTTGTAAAAAGTTACTTATGGTCTTGGTTCCCGGCAGGGATGCCAGAGTGCTATGGCTGCAGACTAACCTCAGTTTTAGGTTGTTTAAACCATACATTTTGTGTTTGTTTTGCTTTCAAAAAATATTTTATTGAAGTATAACGTCTAGACAGAAAGCTGCATAAAGCTCAAGTATAGAGTGCAATGAATTGTCACCAAGCCAATAGACATGTGTAAATGGCTATCCCCTATTCCTCTTCTCTGCCATTTCTTCCCCCTGTAGTCCAAAGATAACTGCTAGGAGCTGCGGGTGCAGCTTAGTGGTAGAGCATTTGCCTAGCATGCACAAGGCCCTGGGTTACATCTCTAGGGTGTTTGGGGGGGGAAATGCTATCATGATTTCTAACAGCAGAGGTTAGTTTTGCCTGTTTTTAAACTTCGCGTAAATAAAATGTACACATATTTTAACCATTCAGTCTTGTAAACGCTGATCAACACAGTGAGTCACTGATCAAAAATAGTAAAAGCCTATAAGTAAAAAGGCACAAAAGATTTGCTGAAACGGTGGAGCCCAACATGGTGGCAAAGTTCAAAGACCAGGTCAGCATTTGTCTTCTTAAGTCGCCTAAAGTTTCCATACTGAGCTCTGTTCCCTGCTTTTTGGCTTTTGTGTGGCCAGATTCCCAAGGAGGATTTCCAGTGGCCCAGAGATGACCATGGTGACATGGACTGTGAGAAGCTGGTTGGGCAGCTGAAAGATTGTTCGAACCTACAGGACCAAGCAGACATTCTGTACATTCTTTATGTGATAAAGTAAGTGTCTCAGTCCACTTGAGCTGCTATAACAACATACCATGGACTGACATTATCAGCAACAAAAGTGTATCTCTCACAGCTCTGGCTGGAAGTCCAAGATCAAGGTGCCAACAGACCCGGTGTGTGGTGAGGACCCACTTTCTCGTGGTTGGCGCCTTCTCACTGTGTCCTCAAGTGGTGGAAGGAATGTACTAGCTCTCTGGGGACTCGTTCATAAAAGAACTATCTTGACCATGAGGGCTCTGCTCTCATGATGTAATCACTTCCCAAAGCCCCACCTCCTAATATCATTACTGGGGGAATTGGAATTTTATCGTAGGAATATGAGGGAGACCCAAACACGTATGCCATAGCAGTAAGTTTATGGTTTTCACTATGCTGAACTTTCTCAGTTCTCCTTAATCCTTTTCCTTAGTCTCTTGGCCTTCCAGCAGCCCTAGGCCATGACTATATTCACTCAAATTACCCGGGATCACCATGAATGAGGTTTCTGTCCCTTTCTCTGCCGACTGATGCTGGCCTCCCAGATGAGAAGGCTGGGCAAGGCCAGGATCTCACAGTGCCTGGGTGTTAGGACACAGGGATGCTTTGGTAGGACGGAACACACTTGGTGAGGCTCAAGCACTCAGCGAAATGTGTGGTGATCCATGCCTCTCCGTTCTGGGCCACATCTCTGCGTCTTTCTGCCTCTTGTCAGGGGTCCCAACTGGGACACCAATCTCTTCGGACAGCATGGGGTCACTGTTCACAATCTTCTCAGCGAGCTCTATGGGAAAGCCGGCCTGAACCAGGAGTGGGGTTTGATTCGCTACATCTCAGGGCTGCTCAGGAAGAAAGTGGAGGTCCTGGCCGAGGTGAGAGCAAGTGTGTCCGCTGGGTTACCCATTCATCCTTTCTAGCCCCGTGCCTTCTTCCTTTTCAATCTTCCAGTGACGGAAGCTTGACACAAGTGCCCCCATCTGTAAAGGAAAGAGAAGATGTAATCTAGCACTGGGGCAGGCCCTCCTCTCCTCCCACAGCTCTCGGAAGAGAGCAGAGGGAAGGAAATTCAAGTTGATTAGTTTGGCTCTTTCTTCACTACAGAAAGGCTTACCAAGAAATCAGATGAAAATGCTCTGTGACCTGGCATCCTCTGAAATGGAGCTTTCTTATTTCTGCGCATCCACAGTACAATGATCATTAATATTTATAATCTTGAGACCCTGCCAAGTCCCAAACCACTTTCTGTGACATTAAAGTTCAGCGTTCTGATAAGGTGATGGTGGTTCTTGTGTGTGAATAATGGGGAAACTGGTAGGTTATGGATATAATGTGATCATTAACTCTTGCCATTGCTGTCTGAGGGCTCGTCCCTACCTTGTCGAATACCAGGGAGGCCAAAGTGTTTGCCACAGTGGATAGCCATTAAATTTTTTGCCTTCTGATGAGCCGTGCAGAGCCAGGCCTGGGATCACACGCGGAAGACACAAAGATCACAGGGGCCCAGCCCCGCCTGGGTTTCTCAGTCTGGGGTAGGAATTTTTCAGATAAAGGGCAACATGGATTATAAAGTTTGTAAAGGTGAATTTATGTTCTTCTCTCAGTGCCCCCTCACAGTTGGCGCTGCCTAGTCTCACTCCATCTCTGCCCCTTCCCTTTCTCCCCCTCCCCAAATGCATAGGCCTGTGCAGATCTGCTGTCGCACCAGAAGCAGCTGACGGTGGGCCTGCCACCTGAGCCCCGAGAGAAGACCATCTCTGCGTAAGTCCTCAGCCCGGGGACCTCGGGTTTGTGGGGTACAGTGGGGAAGACATCGGTGCTCTGGGCTGTTTTTAGGAGGAAGAGCTGTTCAAAGAAAGTCCCGTGGGTACTTGTAGCACAGAAAACAGGGATGTTCCCCAGAGGGCAACGCGACTTTGCCCTGAGGCCCCTCTTCGTGTTCACTCCTTCCTAGGCCCCTTCCTCCAGAGCAGCTCACAAGACTCATCTATGAGGCCAGCGGGCAGGACATTAGCATTGCCGTGCTCACACAGGTCAGAGGCTGGCCTTCCTCTCAGTGGCAGGGTCCTCTGCCCCGCTCGCAAGCTCCCCAGGTCCCTGAAGCCCTGGCCCTTGTGTCTGCCTCAGGAGATTGTGGTTTACCTGGCCATGTATGTCCGCGCCCAGCCCAGCCTCTTCGTGGAGATGCTCAGGCTCCGGGTTGGGCTCATCATTCAGGTGATGGCCACGGAGTTGGCACGGAGCCTCAACTGCTCAGGTGAGACACGGGGTTTCTGCAGCTCCTGCCTGCCCAGTGCTCCCCAAAGCCGTGGGGCCCCACCCTGAGGGGAAGCCCGCGAGTATCCTGCCCTGGCCTCCCTCCACTCCCTTGGTGAGCTCAGGCCTCATTCGAGGCTTCCCTCATTCGAGGTCACTCATGGCAGGCCAAGCAACACAGCTCAAGCGAGGACAGCACACACTTGCTGATGGCTTAGCTCCTCACTGATGTCCCTGGTGTGCGATGTCACCCATCCCAGCACCGAGGACCACAGCAATCTGAAAAGCTGTGTGTCTAGGAGTTAAACATACTCTGTACTGACTCAGACAGCAGCACTCAGTGTCCCCAAGGACCAGCACCTTTCAGCCCTGCCACACCAGGGAGGCAATCCTAGACCTGCCACCTCCTCCTTTGTCACCTCGTCCCACCCACGTCCACCCAGCTCTGCCTTCACCTGCCACCAGTCCTGTGTGGGGGATGCTTATGAGATGTTTGTTGGTAGGAGAAGAAGCTTCTGAGAGTTTGATGAACCTCAGCCCCTTCGATATGAAGAACCTCCTGCACCACATTCTGAGCGGAAAGGAGTTCGGTGTGGAAAGGAGCGGTGAGTCAGTGCTCCTGGCCCCTCTCAGGAGCGCCGTTCTCCTGGCTGCGCAGAGCAGCATGGCTGCTGGAGGTTTGAGCGTCGGGAATGTGTGACTGCCTGCTTCCTGTTCCCGTGTGATGGACAGAGGCCTGGGTTCGAGCTTCCTGCTTCTAAGGCTAGGGAACACTCTCGCAGATTTGCGGGGAGAGCATTTCTTCTGCAGGCTTCAGCGTCACGTGCCCCTCTATACTCTCCATCTCCTACAGCCGTAAGCCCCGAGGGCCATCACCCCTGCACAAGGGCCAGGGCCATGACCCCGAGTGTCACGATGACAGGGTTGTCCTTTCACAGCACCTGAGTGGCCCAGCCCTTGATGTGGGTAAAAGGGATCTCCACCCAGCCCCACGTCACCCTCCATGGGCTGAGAGAAGACCCCTCCCTGACCTCTGGGACCTGTTCATTTGCCTCACCCCAGCCATGCTCACTTGGTTTTTATCTGTCCCGGAACCCTGCGCGCGATGCTAGGAAACATAATCACCCGAGTCCTGGCGTGCTTCTTGTTCTCAAATGCTCCCTAATTATAATTGAAGCAATTATCATTTCTCCTCATAAAAAAGCTACATGATTTGCAGACACGTTGGTGAATTTATTTCATCAAGCCAGAGAAATGTGCTGTGGGCTGTCATTCCTCTTATTTAATAAGAAGAACATTGGGTACTTTGTATTTGTCCTGAGCGAGTGCCAGCCACAGGCAGAGACCGCAGCAGGCAATCAGATGTACATTGCTTGCTTTACCCCTCTCCTGAGGGAGGTATACTCAAGTGCCTTGTCCCAAAGTAATTTCCCGTTCTTTCAAACGCATAGGCCTTGAAATGTAAATGGAAAAGATAAATATTTAATTTGTTCTGCTCATGATAATAGTGTACGTGGTTTGACACAGATAATTGTCATTAGATGTAAAGGTATAGATGCTTATGAAACCAGGAGCTGGGTAATGTCATTTGAAAGCCATAAATATGTCAAATTGCAAGTTAGGACCGAAGACATGCTATCCTTTAAAAACGTAGCATCATTTCTTAATTGTCCTTCGCAGTTGTTCAGTTTTGGTACACGAGGAAGCTTAAGTAGGCTGAGAATTCTGATTAAATCCTGAAATGCCTCAGATAAGGAGTTTTAGCAAGCAGCCCCCAAACAGACCCTCCTGGAGCTTCTCAGTCCCCTTTGGCTTCTGTTTTCTCCTTCCCTGGGGCCCCTCTTCCCTCTTGGGCCAAGCATTGTGTCTCTGTGGCAGATCCTTCCCTCCCGCTGGCCTCAGCAGGGCTGGGTGGCGAGTGACCTTTGAGTAGGGCCTGCAAAGGGGAGCAGTGGGATGAGAGGAAGTGGCGTGAGCCCACGGCACTGGGGCCTCAGGGAGTAGCACCAGGGAGATTGTCTGGCCTTTATCCTGAAGGCACATCCGGGCCTGGGAGGATGCTGCGCGTAGGCGCAGGCGGTGAGAGATCACACTTGCCTTTTAGAAGCCTCCCTTGTGACCACAGCCAAGGCCAGGGGCGTGGCGAGCAGGACTGGGGAAGATGTGATTGCTGGGGCTGGGGCCATATGTTGGAAGTGAGGGGTGGTGGTCTGGTTCCCAGCACTTCCTTCTAGCCCTAGGTCTTCCAGAAGGCTTAGTACCCCTGTGCCACCTACTTCAGCCCAAAGGCCTGGGGTGGGCTGTCCTCCCTGCATCCATGCAGCACAAAATTCTGCCCCTGAGCTCTGTCAGCCCAGGACGCTGTACTCTGTGCCCAGATGGGAGCCGGCACAAGGACACCCCATCAATTGGCCCATGGCCACAGGTGCCCATGTTCCAGGCCCCTCAGTGAGTACCCAGCAGTTTGTCATTTCCCCAGGGACAATGGGCATTGTGAGGGTCACACAGGGCTAGGCACAGAAAAATACAAACAAAATTGAGTATGTCATTGATCACTCATGAGATCAAATGTGATCATTAAACATGATGCGATAGAATATTTACTGTCATGGAAAGACATTCATAATACAAATGCAAAAAGAACTGTCCATATGTACATATCATGTGTACAGTACATGTTTATATATGCATAGGTGATGATTCTGTTTTAGAAGGTGAAAACATACATAGCACAGGAAAAAATAGTGGTAGGATAAAGACAAAAGTGTTGACAGATACTAGTTCTGGCTTCCTTAGTTAGGTGGTTTCAGCTTTCCACAAGGAAGACACATTTTTGCATAAGTAAAAATTTATTTTTCAAAACATGTTCAATCAGTAAAGGGTTTTCTGCCCCTCTGTCCTGCGCACACTGCTTAGGCTGCGTTTGCGCTTTGGTGCAGCCCTTGGGTGCTATGGGCCTCACCTGGGCCGCCTGCAGCCTCATCTCATGCAGTCGGTCAGCAGGCGGGGAGCCAGGCACATCCTGCAGCCAGCACGCTGCACATGGCAGCCCTGCCTCCCTCAGGCGGGGCCGCAGAGTCCCTAAGAACCAGGTGTGTGTTTCCCCCCCCAGTGCGCCCCATCCACTCCTCCACGTCCAGCCCTGCCATCTCCATCCACGAGGTGGGCCACACCGGCGTCACCAAAACTGAGAGGAGCGGCATTAGCCGGCTGCGGAGTGAAATGAAACAGGTAGGAAGAAGACCTTGGTGGCAGGGGGTGGGGGGGAAGCAGCGGAGGACGGTGGGGGCCACACTTCCCCTGCCTGGCTCACCTCAGAAAGCCATAGAGACCCAGCGTATGAGGCTTCAGGCTGCCCTCTGTAGAGAACGTGAGGTCCCTTCTCTGGGATCTGCACACAACCCTATACCCGGACAGGTACCCCAGAGCGGCTCATGCACACCTGCACCTGTCCATCCTTAACCTTACCATGATGTTCCATGTATGTTCTGGAACATGCCCTTGTTCCTATTTGCTTCTGTGCCACTTAAAAAGTAGAGTCGGGCAAAAGGAGACAACCATTTCCCCATCAAATGTGTCCTTCGGCTGAAGTGGCGAGAAGGATCTGCAGATAGCCCGGAACGATCGTGATACCTGTATTTTCCACCTCCCGCAGGTGTCTCTTTTCTTTGGTCACCTTTGTTTAACTCACAATAATCCTTTTGAACTGACCCCCCCCCCCAGGACTGCAACCCAACATCCTTTCAGTCTTGATATACCAGATACCGTGCTAGGATTTGACTGTGAGCCACAGTAGGAAATAGTTTATTCTGACTGTAAATGCAGTGAGAAATGCAGGTCAGATGCTGGTCATGGCCCCACTAGACCACGTCTGTGAGGCACTAACGGTCACCGCAGAAGTGGGACCAGCATTGCCCCAGATTGCCAGAGGGGGATGGGAGTAGCAGGGCATTGTTGACTCCAAGCTGAATTTTATTTCCTGCTGTTTTTACTTTCAGATGACTAGGCGATTCAGTGCTGATGAACAGGTGAAACATCTTTGCCTTGTCTATCCTTTTCGAGGTGTGCTTCATTCATGTCCTTTCTGGCTTGAATGTGGGAAGCGAGGATGGAAATATGGCGCGGCTGTGACCCTGGGGAGGAGTGGCTGTGCCCAGCACAGTGGCTCAGGCAGGCGAGCCCAAGAGAAAGAAAGTAGGAGTCAAAGGCAGGAGAAATGACTTTGCCCCAGGCCTTTAAAAAAATCCATTTGTCAGACTCTGGGGCTTCATAGGATACTTCGTGAAAGAGATGATCCAGGCGCTGCCTCAGTGAGGGTTTCTGCTCAAAAAGAGGGAGTTAAATAGGGGGAATGTGGTCAGTGATTGTATCAATACAAAGAGTAAGACTGTTCCCCTCAGACCACCTGGAGGGATTAACCCCTGGATGGAAAAGCATGTCAGGATACTGGGGTTTTCTTTTTTGTTGTTTGTTTTTTGCGGTACTGAGGGTTGAGCCCAGGGCCTCGCGCCTGCATGCTCTGCAAGTGCTGGACCACTGAGCTGGGCCCCCAGCCGGTTTTTTTTTTTTAACTTTTTGAGACAGGGTCTCTCTAAGTTATACAGACTGCCTCTGGTCTCGAACTTGTGATCCTCCTGCCTCTGCCTCCCCAGCCACTGGGATTACAGGCGTGCACCACTACGCCTGGCTGGATACTGTTCTTTTATATCACCCTGTGACATATTTTCTCCTCTTGCCTCTAGAAAAATTGGAGTTACTTTTCCTCTCCCCTTCAGAGGCAGAGTTTTGCCATGCTGCCCAGGCTGGCCCCAAACTCCTGGACTCAAGTGACCCTTCTGCCTCAGCCTACTGAGTAGCTGGGAGTATAGGTGCGTGCCACCATGGCTGGCTTTGGAGTCACACTTCCAGTGATTCAGTGTCTCTGTGACCAGGAGCATTTGAACCTGTGATGACATGTAAATGCAGATTGTACGGACTGTCCACGGGTAAAACGTACTTGATCTCTCATCCTTATTTGTTCCTTCCAAGTAAGGAACTGATTTTTTGAATGTCTTCCTTTGCCAGCCACTCGGTGGCACCGTCCCCCTCTGGTTACCCACATCACAACAGCCTGATGGGGGCAAATATGGATGCTTCCTCCTGCCTCCATTTAACACTGTCCTTACACGTTACGGGGATGAAATGATCCCCTTTCTTCTTTGATGGGTTTAGATTCATCTAGCCAGTACCAGCTTTGTATTTGGCCACTTATGCCGAGGACATCTTTATTCTCTGTTCAAAACTGAATAGGTGGCATGGCGGTTTGCAAGAGCACCACATAGACAGATTATACCCCTGCGAGGTAAGGGCGTTGCCTAGATTTTTGGATAAGGAAGTCCTTGTGTGGCCAAAGGTCGTCAGCCTGAACACACGTGTGCATTTAACAGACATCAGTGGGATGCCTGTTGGGTGCCAGATGTGGGTGCCAGTTTGGGGTATGTTGTTGATCTCTGTAGATTTTCACAACACAGCGTTAAGCATTAGCATTCAAGGCTATGACTTAGGAAACTGTATCCTGGCTTGCCTAGGCACCCTGCACACAGGAGTAAAACCCAAGAACACGTGCTATTTAAAGAAAGACCTGCAAGCCTGGCGTGGTGGTGCGCGCCTGTAATCCCAGTGGCTCTGGAGGCAGAGGCAGGAGGATCGCAAGTTCGAGACCAGAGGCAGTCTGCATAACTTAGCAAGACCCTGTCTCAAAAAAAGTAAAAAATGGGCTGGGGGCCCAGCTCAGTGGTCCAGCACTTGCAGAGCATGCAGGCGCGAAGCCCTGGGTCCAACCCCCAGTACCAAAAAAAACAAAAAGAAAGATCTGCAGTGCCTTTTCCTGGTTGCTGGGCCCTGTGCTGCGCCGCAGGGGAGCATGGGACGGGGTGGCCTGTGCTGAGAGCCTCTCTTGCCACCCTCTCTACTAGCCTTCTGGGCCCTTTCCTGTCGCTCTGTGTGTCTCCTCTCTACAGGCGTCTCTTGGTGTCATTGCACATGACTGAGTTGTTTCTTTTTGTTTTGTAGTTTTTCTCTGTGGGCCAGGCCATGTCCAGCAGTGTGCATTCGTCCAAATCTGCGGTAAACCTTCCCACCTCCTCCTCTGTGTCTCTACTGTCTGAATCCTCTTGTGACCCGACCTGTGCTCCCACCTCCCCCCTGACTTCCACCGTGCGGTAGGAGTGTGTGTGCGAGCACAGTGCTTAGCACACAACCCAGAGCCAGGCGTGTGCCTCACTCCTCTCATCCCAGAGACTCAGGTGGCTGAGGCAGGAGGATCTTGAGGTCGAGGCCAGGGCAGCCTCCAGAACTTAGTGAGACCCTGTCTCAAAATGAAAAAAAAAAAAAAAAGAAATTAAAAAATGGCCTGGGGGCACAGCCCAGTGGGAGAATACTTGCAAAGTATGTGCAAGGTCCTGAGTTCAATCACCAAGTACTGCCAAAAAAAGAAAGAAAGAAAGAAAGGAAGAAAGAAAGAAAGGCCGACCCTGGAACAGACCCCAGGGCCTCACACACGGGAGACAAGCGCTCCAGGGTTTTCATTTGATGCAGGAGATCGCCTCGAACAGTAACTTTGAGGAAGTCCTAAGAAGGTGTCCTGAACTGAGCTGTTTTCTGTGTCAAGCTGTCAGTTCTCTGCTCGAGCTCCCCCCATGCAGTGTGGTGAGGAGTGCTCTCGGCGATTCCTAGGAGCGCCTGGAGCCCTCGGGGCACTAGCTCCGTGCCTTTTTATTTTATTGTTTATTAAGGTTCTGCAGTGCTGGGGGTGGGACCCAGGGCCTTGGCATTCTGGGCACACGCTTGACCCCCAAGCCCCACGCCAAGCTCCCGGGCCATGCAGTATTGAGTGCCAAGCCGTGGTGGGGAAGCGCCGCCCGTGCTGTGCCCAGTGCTTTGCCCTCTCGTGCCCCAGCTTGGCCTGGGGCCACAGCTCAAGTGGAGCCTAGGAAATGTTCTAATTGCAGAGGCGAGTCTCAATCTGCCTTCCGAAATCCGAAGGAGAAAATCAGCTGAGTCATTGATGAGTGTGGCTGTAATTACTTTTATTTGTAGCTAATTGTTGCCTTATTTAAGTGGCAGTAATGAGCCCAGTGGAAGAGCCCAGTGTAACTGCCTTTACAAAATAAGATGTTGAAGTGAAAATGAGGAGAGAGAGAAGAATCCCGCCTCCTGCCCTGCCAGTGTGCTTAATATTTGGATTTTATTTTTAAACCTTTAAATTTGATATTTTACATCAAGAAATGAAAGTGCCAAATAGTCCAGAACAAAGAAATGTGTCAGGATGCAGACAAAACCCACTCTAACCCGGAGGCCGAGGGGCTCCACACCGTCTAGGGTGAGTCAGGCTGTGGGCTTTGCTCCGGGCCTAGCCTCTGGGCAGGGCCTCCCTTGCAGAGGCCAGGGGAGTCCGGGCTCAGGCGGGGAGGAGATGATGCCTCCGCCCCTAGAGCAGCGGAGCTGTCCCAACTGAGGACCACAGGAAGCCCAAGGTCAAGAAGACGTGGGCGGGAAGCAGGCTGAGAAGCCCTGGGCCCCGCCACCAAGCAGGGCATCCCAGCCTGGACTGCTGGTCTTTGCCTCATGGTCCTTTCCCCCTGTGTTACATGTGACATTCTCTGTGGCACTTGCCCTATGGGGAGGTGGCATTGCTGCCACTTTGGTGTTTTTCCCGCCCCCTAGGCTGCGGGCCCCCGAGAGGCTCCCCACGGCTGCCATGTCTGTCTCAGGGCTGTCCTGCAACTGGTGCCTCGGATGCAGCTGCCCCTAGGCACTTGGCGCAAGGCAGGCATGGGGTTCCTGTGCCCCCAGACAGCCCTGAGAGAGGCCAGCCTTGCCCCTGTCGTGCAGACGTGCCAGGGGCAGCCGAGTGCCGCAGCTGGCGTCGGTCCTGCGAGCTGGGGTCCTCTGGGGCTGGGAAGAGTTAAGGAACGAAACACAGGTGTGAGAGATTAACCCAGCACCAAGTGGTGGCCTCAGTGGGCTCAAGGAACCCTGTTCCTCCTTGGGCAAATGGCCGCTGGCAATTGGGACTTGTCCTCCGCGCCAGCCTTGGCAGCGACAGGCTTTTCCCTGGGGCGCCTGCCGGACAGCCCTCGGCTTCTGAAGGCCATATGGTATCTGTCTTGCAGAGGTCCAGCACCCCATCCTCCCCCACAGGCACATCATCCTCAGACTCCGGGGGCCATCACATGGGCTGGGGGGAGCAGCAGGGCCAGTGGCTGCGCAGAAGGCGGCTGGACGGGGCCATCAACCGGGTCCCTGTGGGATTCTACCAGAAGGTGTGGAAGATCCTTCAGAAGGTGAGCACACACTGGGGATTGGGAGACACGTGCTGCTGGGTGTGACGGCACCCCCAAGACCAGGGAGCAGATGGCTACAGAACAAGCAGACACAGCCCTGGCCTTGAGTAGCTCAGCGCCTCAAGCGCCACCAACATTTGCGGCCGAGTAATTCCCTGCAGCCTACAGCTGTGCCGCTGTGCCCTCCGATCCTGTCAGATCTCAGAAGCTAAGCAGGGTCGGGCCTGGTTAGTACTTGGATGGGAGACCGCCTGGGAACACCAGGTGCTGTAGGTTTGGGAGAAGGACCTGGCAACCCACTCCCAAAAATCAATCAGCCACTGGAAACCCTATGAAGAGCAGAGAAGCACTGACAATAGTGTTTCACCTGTTGTACGTAGGGTCACTATGAGTCGGACACCAACTCAATGGCACCTAACAACTAAATTCTCTACTGGGGGGACTGACCCATGTACAGCAGTTATCATTGTCCCTGGCCTCTTCCCAGTAGTAGTCAGTCTTCTTCCCCAGGTGTGGCACCAAAAGTGGCTCTAGACATTGTCAAATATCCCCTGCAAGGAAAATTGCCCCTGGTGGAGAGCCACTGGCTGGAACCACAGCAAGTGAGGCAAAGTGGCAGCCCAGGTTGTGTGCGGCCAACTTTGACATATTTTAGGAACATAGAAAAGTCAGAAGACAGACACAAACTGGAGAAGGCAGGGAAGGCTTTGGATAAGAGCACCAAAACATAGATGACCTGGAACTTTGGCCTGGGAATGACAGTCCAGGCGGAGTGTGGAGGGGGCCAGCTCCTGGCCTGCCGCTCGTTCAGGCAGGCACAATGTCCATGTTGTTCAACATGTCAGAGCCCCTGCTGTGGGCCAGGCACTGGATTAGGTCCAGAGGGCGTGCAGCCACGGAAGTCCAATCTGGCCCCAGGTCCCATGGGTCTTAGAGGCACAATCTCCCTCCTACCCTGGTCCCAAGAGCCCCTCCCCTTAGCTAGCTGCCCGCGGTTCCTGTGGCCATCAGACAGGACCGGCTTCCCATCTGCCAGCAGCTGTCCAAATTTCCCCAGAGGTCATCAGAAACTCAGGAGGCGCCACAGCCACCAACTGCACTGCGTGCACCTAAGCACGGGAGAGCTGCCTGAACGCCATGGCCACGGCGGGGGCCGTGTGGGAAGATGGGCCCCCATGTTCTGTGCAGCCCACAATCAATCTCCTACATTGGCCCCTGGGAATTCAGGCAGCTCCCCGCCCCCTACTCCCCGCCCTGAGCCTGTCCTGCCTCTCACCTGGAGAGACAATCCACCTCAGTTAGAAACTTCCACACGAACCAGGACATATTTTCTTCCTAAACAACTACTTTTTAGCTCATTCCACAGTAGGGGAGGAGAGAACAAAGCAGGAGTCACAAATGAGAGCCTATTCCGGCCGCCTTTGTAAAGCCCCAGCACCATGGGGGCCGCTGTGTTCTTTCTGCAGCCAGTGCCCCAACCAGTGGCAGAGCAGTAGCTCTGTGCTCTATGGGGCCAAGGTCTTCCTCGGGGAAGCTGCCAAGCTAGTGGGGAGGTCAGGGCAGGCCCTGCTCAGAAGCACCCAGGCCCCAGCACCCATGGTATCCACCAGAGAAGAGCCCTTGGAGCCTGCAAGGGTCCCTGGTCCCCTGTTCCTTGCCTCTCGTCAGGAGCCCTGGGCAGTAAAAAGTGGCCAGTTAGACTAGGGCCAGCCGTTTCTAGAAAATCTCCCTGCCCTTCCTGGGGTAGCACACACTTGTGTCCAGACTTCCACTGGCATGATCCCAAGATGCTATATTACGAGAACGCTGCATTCTGTATGCGCCCACTTGATATTTATATACATGGCTGTGCATGTCTGTGCACATGCCTGAGGCTTTTGTGATTGGTGCTTATTATAGAAATCTCCAAAATAGACGCCTGCAAGGGCTCAGAAGCATCACTTCAGCAGCAGGAGCCACAAAAATCTCCCTTCATTATGGCACCCAAGGGGGCTTGGCAGGTGCCAGTGCCCAGTTGCCAATAGAAATGCAGTGCCTCTGGGGAGGAAGACTCGGCAGCTCCCGAGGGCATTGTTCCCCCGAGATCTGAAAGATGCCTGCTGGCTTCCCTAGAACTGTTCTCTCGCAAACCCAGCCTGTGGGCAGTGAGAACAGTGCTCTAAAAATAACCCTGCCTGTCTGGCGTGTTCCAGCCCCCAGGCAGGTCTCCAGGGCGGGGAAAGCCGCGTGCACACATGCACGAGCGTGTGTGTGTGTGTGTTCGAGCACACACTTGTTAGGTTCTGCGGTCTCAGTGAAATGTCTTTTCTGCCTCCAGTGCCACGGCCTGTCCATCGATGGTTATGTCCTTCCATCGTCAACAACCCGAGAGGTAGGATGAGAAAACCCCAAACGCCAGCCCCTCCGTGGGTGTGTTTCATGGACTCTGACCACCCCTGCGCCTCTCAAGCTTGTTCTGTATAGGCAGGCCCGTTGGAGGTCTGACTGCTTCAGCCACCTCGCCCTCAAATTGTGCACTTTCTTTCCCATCACCTTTTTTTCTCTGGTTCCCCCGAGAAGCATCGTTTCTGGCCTATGGGGTTCTTTAGATTTGCCCCAAGGGCCCTTAAAACCCCAGCCAAGCTCCCTCCCACACTTCCTAGACCCCCACACAGCCTCCTCAGGCCCCTATTCTCCAGCCACAAGCAGGTATTTTCGCTGCCTTGTGTTTCCCCATGCATTCTTTTAAAAATGAGGTGTCGTTGTCGTTGTTGTTGTTGTTGTTGTTGTTGTTTGCGGTACTGGGGGTTGAACCCAAGGCCTCGCGCCTGCATGTTCAGCAAGTGCTGGACCACTGAGCTGCACCCCCAGCCCTTTTTTTTTTTTTTTTTTTTTTTACTTTGTGAGACAGGGTCTCGCTAAATTACGCAGACAGCCTCTGGTCTCGAACTTGTGATCCTCCTGCTTCTGCCTCCCAAGCTGCTGGGATTACAGGCGTGTGCCTCCATGCCTGGCTCTAAAAATGAGTGTTTTAATGTTTTGCCCTGCCCAAGGCACTATGCTGTAAGCCAGAGGGAGCTTCTGTTTCTTTTCAGAAGAAAGGAAGGGTCACTGCTCCCTGGAAGTCACAGGCCAGTGGGTAAACAAAGGCCAAGGGCACTCAGCTCCCAGAACTGGGACCGTGGCCAGAGGGGAGGCAGCTCTTGAGCCGAGCCCTGACAGAGCTAGGGGCGACATTGGTTATAGGGCGTGTCTGTCCTCTCACCACTGGCCACCTGCTGGTCTCTCTGGCAGATGACCCCACATGAGATCAAGTTTGCTGTCCACGTGGAGTCAGTGCTGAACCGCGTGTCCCAGCCAGAGTATCGGCAGCTGCTGGTCGAGGCCATCATGGTGCTGACCCTGCTGTCAGACACAGAGATGGAGAGCATCGGAGGCATCATCCACGTGGACCAGATTGTGCAGCTGGCCAACCAGCTGTTCCTGCAGGACCAGGTGGGTGCACCCAGGCCGGCCGCTCCCCCACAGCCAGGCCTGGTGGCCATTCGCCTCTGCTGACGCTGGAGGTTGTACCCAATAGGAAGGAACACGCCGGGACGAAGAATGCCAGCACAGATGGTGAAAAAATGTCAGCCACTTGGTTAGGAAATGGCACAGTGGCCACTTGAGAAATCTCATGACCTTTGGAGATGGACAGGCCTCTGTTGGTGTAGGTTTTAGTCGGAACAGCACCCCTTGCTACCTACCTGGCCCTGGGCAAACTGCCATATAGTCTCGTATCTAACCCGCACATTTGCAACAGTTTTAGAGGTCTACAAAATGGGATGCAGTGAATCATGTGTGGACCCTGACAGGGTCCAGATTACATTCAAGAATATCTGGTTCTAACCAGACACGGTGGCGCACACCTGTAATCCCAATGGCTCTGGAGGCGGAGGCAGGAGGATCGCAAGTTTGAGACCAGAGGCAGTCTGCGTACCTTAGCGAGACCCTGTCTCAAAAAGAAAAAAAAAAAAAAGGGCTGCAGGCACAGCTCTGTGGTCCAGCACTTGCAGAGCATGCAGGTGCGAGGCCCTGGGTCCAACCCCCAGTACCGCAAAAAAAAAAAAAAATCTGGTTCTTATCCTATTGTCCAGAAAATCAAGTTAGGCAAAGAAGCTGTCTTCTCAGAGTGTCAGTACTGAGCTACAAACTAGGATCTGTAAGAACAGTCCCAGAACACAGGCGGTGCCCCATCCATCTCATACAGTCCCCTGTTGTCCTCCCGTACTGGCTTCCTGTCATACGGCCTGGCCTCTGGCCCCACCCCTCGCGCAGCTGGCCACCCCCAGTGTGCACAATCATGCGCACAGGGGTGGGGCGGACTCTGTTCATTCTTTCTCTCTGCCTTTTCCGGCCGCAGGTGTCAGTTGGAGCCACAGACACCCTGGAGAAAGACCAAGCCACAGGAATATACCACTTCTTTTATGACAGTGCTCCAAGCGGGGCTTATGGGACAATGACCTACCTAACGAAAGCAGTGGCTTCTCATTTGCAGGAATTGCTGCCTAGTTCGGGCTGCCAGATGCAATAGGGCCTCGCTGGGAAACGCGACCACCCTCTGAATCGGTCAGTTGCCCCCAGACTCATTGGAAACTCTCTTCTGCCCCACTCCCAAGAGCCCCTGTGTTGTCACAAAAGCGTTCCCCCCAGAAGGATCTGCAAGGAGGAGATGGTAGCGCTCGACCTGAAACCAGTGTATGTTTAAGCCACAGATAGAGCGGATAAATGCTGTGCTCCCCCGAGGAGCACCCGGGGATCATTTTCTGGGTTCATTTTGCTGGAACACTTGTCACAGCATCTGGTCTCATGGACTCTGAGAAGGAATCGGAAATTGGTCGCTTTTGAGTGCAGAGTGAACTGAAAAGCCAGCTTAAATTGGCTCTCACTGAGAGTTCCAGAAATAGGTTCGATAAGCTAGTGACACATCTTGAGGATGGCAAAACCTTTCCAGCAGCAGTAGCTAGACAAGCAGACCTTGACAGGGGAACATCTGAAGAGGAAGATGCAGTCTGTCTGGGGACCAAACTGTTTACCAAATGGAACAATTCTATCTTTCCGTGGAATTTTGGTTGTCTCGTCCCTTTCTTTCTCAGCCTCGCATTCTGCCGGCATGACTGCCTTCATGTAATATAATTCTGTCATCAAGATTAACAGTTTCTCCAAGGTGACTTTGGCTCATGGGCTTCAAGGATTTTATCCTGGCAGCCCATCCGTTAGGGGTTTCTCCTGCCTTATGGAAAGCGCACATCTTTCAGAATCAGCAAAGAGGTGAGGCTCCAATGTGATGGCCAGGCAAACTGTTGTTTTCAGATCCGAGCAGGTAGGGAGTCCCCTGGAAACGCATCCTGTCACATGATGGGTGTGAGCCAGTGGATGCCATGGAAGTTAGGGAGGCCTCCCTGCACACACTATGCTGCCCTTCGAAAACTGGAGCCAGCCTGGGAACTTGAGCCCTTTTCCCAGAAGCACTCTTGTGTAGGTGTGGTTGGAAGGACAGACCGACTGTAGAGAAGGGTGAGTCGTTACAAGGTCTGGCACATCTTTTGCCAGTGTCCTGGTGAATGCAGTTTCTCTCCATGCGTTGTCTTACTGTGGAGGGGACAGACAATAGGAACGGTTTCCATAAATAATGAACTTTGGATGACGAAGAGTCATTTGGTGGCCATCTGGCCGAGCGTGATGGGTTCGATTCGCTGTGAGTCTTTGCCTCAGAAGTGGCAATGAGGCTGTGGAAGTTTCTGTGGAGGTGAAGAGGGGATGGTGCTGTAGCTGCTATGAAGGGCATGGCTGTGCCCAGTGCCCCTCAGAGTCCAGATGCAGTACTGACAGTTGTCTTGAAGTAGAGGAAAGACAGGGTGGCCTCACATTCCTGGCCACCTCTTCCCAGAGTCTCAGCCACGCCATATGCCTTGTAGTTGCCCCTGCGAAAGGCTGTGGATGTGACCCCAGGCAAGTGGGTTCGGCTGCACTCAGTGGTGTATGGTGCTACACACGCAAGACTTTGCTGCCTTTGTTTCCCCTTCTTCCAAACCACAGCTCTGTCCCTGCTGAGGTACAGAGTAAGGAGGCACATTTTTAAAAAGCCCCCAGAACCTCTCTCCATTCTTGCCACCATGGACTTAGGCGCTCCTTGCGCTTGGAGGCGGATCATGAGACTGTGTGGGTGGCAGGCTGGCAGAAAGCAGCCCAGCGCCATGTCCCCAGCCTGAGCCATCCCCTCTCCCCTGGGCTCCTGCAGTGGCCCCCAGCTTCCTGCTTGCTCCCCATGCTAAGAACCACTGAAGCAGCCGGCCTGCAGGAAGTGTGGGCAGCAGGGCTGCCTGGTTGCTGCCATTGCCCAGCCCCACCCCACCTAGGTCACCTGGTATTTTTCATTGGTTTTTTTGTCCCCCACTGTCTTTAGGACATTCCTGACCTGAAGGTCAGAGAGCCATTTAATTCAGCTGACAGACTCGCTGGTGGATCATTTCAAGCGCAGATACAATAAGAAAGGTAGAAGGTGTGGAAGTGCCCATTGCTGCTTGGGAGAAGTTCCAGAAGAGTTAGCGCCCTCCAAACAAAGCCCAGGGCTAATTCAGAACAATGCCCTGCCTCCTGATGACGTGAGAAGCCGCAGCTGCTGAGTTTGGGCTCAGCCTTTGAGGCACAGGCAGGGACAGGAGCCGTAATGAGCCATTCACCCAAGGCTCCCAGTCGTTCTTT